>VDFB02324947.1:0-69252 GCA_007258455.2 Sequoia sempervirens
TATTGTTTGTCTTCTTCAATACAACATTAAGAGTGTTCTCTCAGCCAACAAAATCCCTAAAATGGTATTTGACTGCTTTTTTATCTTTGCATAACCATTCAGCTATCCACATGGAAATCCAAACTATTTGCTAGCCAATCTTAGTGACCTTTAATATAGAATATGAAGTGTTTTACTATCTACCCAACTACATGAGCCATCAGAGCTCCATGGAATACAATTAGTTGCAACTTGGAAGAATAACTGCCAACTCAAGCAAGTTTGCCACTGTAATGTTGCTCAATGTGGGCTCACAAGAGATATACGACCTTTTGGAGTTCATTTCATTTATTTCTCTAAGAGCTTTCGGGCTTGAACGTATGGGGTTTTGGTGGTGAAATGAATCCACCCTAGCCATTGGAGTTTGTGCAATTTCGCGAGTCTCCATTGGAGAGGAAATTGTAGGAGATATATCAATTTATCTGGACATAGTAGCTATTGAAATTAGGAGATTAATTTATTGTTGTGGAATATATTAATTCTTCAATCTGTTTGATTAATGGTAGACATCTATTTTGGAGGCATAAATATCATTACAAAATATATTTTTTGAATGGGCGGTTGATATTCAAACATCCATCAATTGGAGAGGTCGATATTCATCATCTTTGCCTATTGATATATTATCCAAGCTCTTATATGTAAAGAAGATCATGGTAATAGATGAGCGGTTATTATTATTTCCAGTTGACAAATATATTTATGATATATATTTATCTCCTGATTCCAAATATGTGGCTATTTGTATATTGCAGCTTATGAAGATTGGGGTTGGCTTATTATTTCATAGCCGATTATTGATGTTGTGAAGATCGGGAGCATATTTGGTTTATGGTGACGTGGAGAATATAAGTTCGTGGAGGATTTATAGCCGTCATTGCCTTTTGCAAATCATTGGAAATAAAGGTGCAAGTATCCATAAGGTAATCAGGCCGCTTGAAATTCTCTAGCCACATCGTGACTACTATCGCTGCCATCAATAAGGAATTATAGCGTCTTTGTTAAAGGTGATTGGAGCTTACGTGGAGGACAAAAAATTCATTAAAGGAGCTGCGATTATGCCTTGGAAAGTTGTGAGTTTTGGATGTAGCGACTATTTATCATGAAGCATATATTAATATGTGCTTGCTGCTGTGTCATAGGAGGTTGCTCAAGTTATATTCATTTCAATTATTGGTTGTAGTGCTGCATAAGGTGCAAATACATTTTTAGAACTCATTGTATTTAATATTCTTCACATTCAAGGACAAAAACCCTTGGTGTTGGAGATCTAGAGGATACCCTTGGTGTTGAAGATCAAGAAGATGAAAACCCTCTTGTTTCTCCATAATTGGATTTGGGGATAGAAAACCTCATATCATTTGAGGCAATTTTGCTCAAGGATTGCCTTTGGGCTTATTGATTGTGGTTGTTTGATTCATATTTACAAGCAAATTCTACCACATTAAAAAAAAACATATATACGGTCTTTTGAAGGTGACTGATCACCAAACAAGGAACATATTGTCCTTTATGTGTTATCCTGCCCTAAAATGGCTCTCAACAATATTAACCACCAAAACAAATTTGAAACAAATGAAGAAATGGATACTTGGCACTATAGATCTCCCAATGATGTTCCGGACCACTTCCAAGGACTTGTAGCTGAATTTTCACCTCTCATGTATTCACTGCAATTCATTCTAATTTCTGTAATGTCCCCTTTCTAGCCAGTGGTTTGAGGAGACAGGGTTAGCCTATTACTATGGTTCTCGTAGGCTAATAGGAGGTTTAGGGGACCTTTCTGAGGGGATTTAGGACTTGTTATTTGCTACTTACTATTTATAGTAAGTAATATCAAGGTTAGTGACGACACACCTACAGTTGGTATGGTTACATGACACTCTCGGGAGATCTTTGCTAGGATGAAACCCCTTGATGAGGACAGGATCTACAGGTGTGAGAGACCGTCTAAGGGTTCTAGCATGGATGGCTTCACACAAAGACCATCAATCTGAGCTTTGATCAATTTATTTAGCATTTACTTCAGCATTATTGAATAAAACAGAGGACATTTAACACTTGCAGGCACATGGGAGCTTGAGAGCTTGAAATCTTCACACAGTGCGTGATACCTCTCCAGATCAGGCTATACCAGTCTTGATCTCTTGCATTTATCATGGTGTCCAGGTTAGCTAAGCATACAGGGGTCTAAACAGCAGATTTAGGGACTTCCATTTGGCACGTGCAAGTTGGAGAAACAAGCCATACAAACCAGCAAAGGGCTGTACAAAGCAAATGATTGGAAGCAAAATGTTTTGGGATTGAGGCTACAAATTCCCTGTCTTGAGGCATCTAGCATCATTCACCCCATCAGCATCAAAATCCAATTGAAGAACGAGCAAAAACAAGCATGGCATCCTTGCATCCGATTGCCGTGATTGCCGTATAAAAACCCAGGTCCCAAACTATTTTATTTTGGCTTATGGGTATTGTCTTATTATGTTCTGAATAAATAAAGACTACTGGGTTTTCATTTATATACGCATTTTCCCTCCAGTTATTGTTTTAGATCAATTCTTGAAATTGCCGGCACTGTCACGCGGCAACACAAAAAAACAAAAAATCAGATTTTAACAGAAAAGTCAAAAGTCAGTTTTGAAACCCTGAGGGGACATCATAATTTCTAACATACATCATATTGCTGATGCATGATAACTGTCCGAACAGTGATTCTAGTGGAAGAATGATGCCTTATAATTTGCATGAGATTGGGAACACTCCTCAAGTGACCTCATATCTTCTAGGGCACAAAATATAATATCGGCAACAATTTGTTATCACCTGTAGTAGCCAGCACGATGCCTGTAGCAGCCCACATGATGCCTGTAGCAACCAGCACAATGCATGTAGCAGCCTGCGCAATTCCTGTAGCAGTCTGCACAATACCTCTAGCAGTCCATACATGCCTCTACTACTGTTACAAATAATCTACAAGTGATCTTGCAGTGTGTACCTGACTTTGGGGCCTCCCCAAAATACACAAATCATTTTGGATCAATGAAAGAGCACTCAAATGGTAGGCAAGTGAGAGGAGTGTGGATGAGCTGTAGTTTTCCCCTTCCCCTTTCAAAATTTCTGTCAATGCTTTCCAAGAGCACAATTGGGGCAAACATCATCTTGACAAGTACCTAAATGAAGGGTTTAGAACTTTAGAGCATGTCTGTCTTTTGAATTTCCTGCAAGTAGCAGTTATTCAATTGGCTAAACCACTCAGGCCAAAGTTTGCTCACACTGTTGGTGTGAGTGGTCAAAACATCCTCTCAAAATTCTACAATATTAGCGAGTTATTGTCAATGTATGTTGTTATGATGTTAGATCTACCAATGTATGTCTGTCACTACAATATATTATGCTAGAATAAATAAAATGTACCTGCAGCAATTGCATGCACTACACAAGAACAAGATCAATGAAGGCACCCACAACCCAAAATTTAGGATTGCACTTGCAAATCTAGAATGGAAGAAATATTTATCCAAAATGAGCATAAGACACTAAAGGAGATGGGATTTTTTTTGAAGTAGTTACCCAACACTACTTGCTGGAAACATTGGCAGTAGAAGTAATGCTTGGGAAAGTTAATATTGGACACAAGTGTGAGTTTGTAATCTTAAACTCAAATATCCTTAGATTATCTCAAAACTTAATGATTTTAAGATGCACACTAACCCATTTATTAAACCTAGTGGCAAAGGGTCTAAGGTTTCATGGCATTTAGATTAGCCAATAGGGGTAACCAGCCTTCCACTTAAAGGTTAATAAACTTAAAATCGCATAAGAAGGCTTGGGAATTCCATCCTAGAGAAAATTATCCTAACAGAAAATCTAACATCCCATTGATAAAAAGCAACTGATGTTTTTAAAAAATTGCAGGCCACAGTTGATAATTGAGCTCAAAAACTAGTCTCAAAATGGAAACAAGGAAGAGTGCTTGGCGAGGTTTCTAAATTCAAAAAACATGCCAGCCATGGGCTTCTTAACATTGCTAGATCCAGTTTTGTGTAAAGTGCCTTGCCAAATCTGGTGTAAAATCCTTGATTTTCAGCCTTAGACAATTTGACAAACACTTTGTTTGTAACCTTTGTTCTTGCTCGTTTGGTTTCAGTCTGATTGTTCTTGCTTTGTTTGATACCAAATATATCTTGAATGCTTTGAAAATGATCACTAAGATGTCTAATCAAATAACCAAGATGTAAATGCAATTCTTTTTGTATTTTCAGATGCATATATATGTCCTACACATGAGAAATGTGCACCTACAGCAAATAGACATTTAACCAAACACTTTGAATGCAAACTACATAAGAGAATAACAGCTTGGCATTTTGACAAACAATTGGCAGCCAACCATCAACTACTATTATAATAACTTTAAGGAGGATTACAATGCCGATAAAGACTGAACTCTTATCCCAAATTGTGACCCTTCTATATATTGACTTGACTGAAAATTGCATAAACTATTGGCTGCATTAAGACAGTGATCAGACCTTGTGCGACTGGACTGAGATGACAATGCTTGTATAATGAAATGATAATAATTACTATGTAGACCCTCAGCAACTATACCCCAGACAAGTGCAAACATAAATAAATAGGAACCTGAATTAGATGACAGCCTTCACAAGATCATTCGAATCTCCTTCAAAACTGTATATCCGCCTCCTATATGGCTGTGCCTAGGCTGATTAACATCCAACGACCCTTCCAAATATTTTGTAGATTTTTCCCAGCTCTCATAAACCAAAATTGCACCATCTAGTAGTGTGCCCAGCTGAGGATGGAAGCCATGAATTTCACCAGCACACGGGTATAGAATCGAACCAGCATGTAGAAATGAACTTGTTCTCTACCCAGCACCAAATTGACCTCCTCAAGGAACTGAGTTATCATCACAGAGCTTGTGAATATATGTCTCCAATTGATTCACAAAATTGGGCCCTTGACTGCAAACAATCTTCCAATCAAAATCTGCCTTTGTATGCTTTAATTGAACCCTTCTAAATTTGGCCTGTGGCCACTAAATTTGCAGCAACAAAGAGACTGAGATATCTCCTCCCAAATGACCAGCTAGGTTTGGTGTTTCACAAATGAAACCAGTTCAAGCATTCAAGCTATGTCAAGCATTCAAGTTCTCCAATAATCAGAAAGTGTATTCAACTCAAGATGCTCTCAAATGCCCTCCAAAAGCTCCTTATAAAGAAATTACAATCACCTTCAACAAGCTTCTAGAATAAAATATTATTTTATTCACTTAAGTGACTTTTTGATATTATTTTATTTTTAGTCACTTTATTATTAAATTAATTAAATATAAAGTCACCTTATGATATTGTATTTTTAGAATAACTTTATAAATAATTAATTTAATATTTAATTTAATTAAATTAATCAATTAGTCATCCTTATGAAATAACAATATTTGAACGACTTAATTAATCAAATTAATTAAATTAATCTGCCTCCAAATTGGGGACATGACATTTTGTTCTTAAATTTTGAAGAAATTTCATCCACAAAGTATCCAACTAAAGCACATTGATTCAAAATTTTACAAGGCTATTCATCAAGCTGAATGAGAACGTCAAGATTTTAGACCATGTACCTCATTGTGTACCTTTGGAAAAAACTGTCACATTCTCGATGATGCCATGGATTGTCTGTTCTAGAAGCAGTTTGCAAGCAATTGAAACACTATAAAGAGAACTCCTAAAGGTTGTGGCATCATAACTATCAATTATGTGATATGAACATCAGTCTCATGCTATCCATGGGCTGGCTAAAAGAAAAGAAATCATAGAGGACATGAGATTAATCCTTATTTTCTCCATCAATGTTGTTACTATTTTTGCTTATAACTATTTTTCATTCTCTAATTCCATCAAACATTAAGATCCAATATGTAACTTTTTACTGAGTTGTGAGTGTCAACTTCTAGTGATCTTTAACTTTTATGTAAGCTTACACTAAATATTGCAATATTTTCAGTTTTTTATGCCAATATTGAGATTCAAGCTGATTTGTGAAAAATGGTCTTGCATAGAACTAGTGTTTCTCCAGTGATATCGTCACCATCATGATCATGATCATCCTAATTCTTGTTTTTATGTATTTCTAACTTTTTGTTGTTTTTCTGACTTGAGAATGTTTATGAATCAGATTGCACAAGATCTGGAAGCTACAAATCCAACAAAACAGCCTCTTATGTCTAATCTTTTAAATGGAAAATGGGAGCTTTTATACACCACCTCAGAAACAATTTTAAAGAGGAAGGTTTGTATGTTCAACATGAATTAATACTTATGAATTGGTTGAATGTTTTTCATGTGATCTAGTAAAAATTTAGATGCATTAAAAATGCTAGAGGTTTTTGGTTTTAACATATAGTTTTTTAACAAGCACACACAGAAAAGAGAAAGGAAAAAACGAATTCAATCACAAATCTGCTGGGATTAATAGTTTGCATTCTCTTCTCAACTTCAATGGGATAATATATGCGTTTTTCTTTCTTGTTTGATGGTTGTTCCTTGAGATTGACTTGGGTCTATTGATATTCTATGCCCTTGTAGTGGACATTTGCTGTATATGTAGGTTCATGAAATGTACTTAATGTAAGATGCAATGGGACAATTTGTGTGCATAGAACAAGTGAATCATTATGCAATTTGTCACTTCTGCTTGCAGACTGTTTCCACCATAATTTGAAACATATGATGCAAAATTTATGCTTCTATTGTTTCTTTGATTGGTATGCGTGCTATTTAATTTACTATCCATGCATCTTGATGGAACATATCCTACTTCTCTTGGATAGTTGGCAAACCATGAACCATGCTTGTTAGGTTGAGTTTGGCTAAATACTGGAGGTTGAGATGTCCATGTTTCTCATGCCACAAGATGCTACCATTGTCCATCATAGTTAATGCATGCAAATTAACAATGAAAAAATCAACTAGTCTGTACAACCCACCTTTCCTAATGCCCAGTGTAACCATCCTTCCTTGCTTGACAACTTTTGCAGTGCATTTGTTTCCACAAAAATCTATTGCAATGCTAGGGTTATGTGCAAGTTGACTAATAGATAACAGGTTCTTGTTTATTTTTTGGAAAAAAATAGCATCCCTAATTGTCAATTTTGTGGCATCACTTAATATAATCCTAACATTCCTTATCCCATCTATTGCACGTGATCTACCATCATGCAGTGAAACAAAATCTATATAGCAGAGATTGACAGTAAATTTTAACATACCAGTCTTTGCAGGAAGTGAAATGATAAATGATTTGAATTTAAAAAACAACAACAATCTGCATCACTGTTGTCTCTCAGGAAGACACCATGAATGCCTACTCTTCCTCAAAGTCTTATGCCATTTCAATTGCTGCCATATTAGCTTGAGCTTATGACTTCTTGTTAATGCAGGATAGTCCATGTTGTCATTTTGGAATTTCTGTTAGATTGTGATTCAAAAGTTGAATTTTTCTTCGCTTTACCCTTATACTGTGCAGCGAGCATATTCTCAAACTGTCTAGAATTAAACTTACCCACTTGTTCTTTTCTCCTTTCTTTTTATAGTAATATGAATTGACTTTTTCAAATGTGAGAGTTTGATTCTTTATGAGCAGATGCAGAGAATCCACAAACTTTTTAAAGGAAAATAAGAAACTATTGATGACAAAAGAAACCATATCATCTTCATCCACTTTTTTGTTGATGGTGGATGCTAGAATATTAGATTAATAATATAATAAAATGTATGTTTAACACTTTATTTAGTTAGTCGCAGTCAGTCTTTTATGAGGTTATTGTAACTATCATCTATTGTTATACTATAATTGCTTTCTATTTTTAGTATATGTTTAATAATATAATGCAATGCTCTCAACTTTAGAAAGCGTGCCATATTCTCTCAATCTCATTCTTTAATTTTTACCAACATTGGTATCATAGCCGGATTTATTTGATTGTGTGGAATTTGGAGAAATTTGGGAAGAGAGGAGGTCAAAAGGCACATGGCAAGTTCACAAAGGTCACATGACAAATTGGGAGCATTGTTTTCAATTGTGTTTAAAGGACTCGAAGTTTGTAAGGTTGTGGATTTCTATAGTCATATTAAGGGTTTCTATAGTCACATTGAGGGTTACTAATCAAAAGAATCATGGTCATTTAATACACATTTGTGAGTTGAAAATTGTGGGAATTCATAGCGTGCAAAGGCATTTTTGAAGGATTTTTCTTGTTTTATCAATCGGCAGTCAAATCTCCATTCTTCTAAGGAAATTGTGGGCCACACGGGCAAACTTTCAATCATTTTTAGGTTGTGGGTTGTAGTCATGATTTTTGGGAGTGTGTAGTGAGATATTTTTGGGATTTTTGAGGACACATTTAGGCATGTGATTCACATTATTTTAAGACATCATCAAATTGTAATGGGCCCGGTTTTGCACAACTGCAGTATTAGGGCATTAAAAATTTGGGCTATAACAATGATTAGAGGTTGTATGGGTAGTTGCTGTATGATATTTTTAGAAATTTTGAAAGGCCAAGGTTCCCTTTCTGTAATATACTAGCCAATCTTTTTATACCAATAGATCATAATTTTATCAGTTTTGGTGCATAGGCATTTTGTCAAACAGTTTGCATTCAATATTATTTTGACACAATTTTGATATCAGTCATCATCAGATTGATTTCCCAAATACGTCAGCCAAAATAAATACTTCTTTCACAATTAAAGACTAAGAAATATGTTTTTCAAACATTTATTGATGAGTTTTAGTTGTTACAGCAAACTGGAGATTGCAGAAAAATTACAGAGTAAATGAAATCACAGAAATATTTTTAATATCAGTTTCTAACCTCTTGAAGGCTTCAAACAACATAAACATCAACTCTATGAATCCCAACAGCATCCTACATATGGTTTGACAGTCCCTAAAAAGGTACAAACTTGTCCACAAAATGGTATGACAGATATGTGACTTGTATGATACCTCCTTGCAGTTGCTGTCTCCTTTTATGAGCTGTGCTGACCTTGGGTTTGAGCTTAGGCTGCGTTGAAAATAAAGGAAGCTCCAAAACCTTTGATTTTACCCATCGCTCCACTTATTTGATAGTACGACCTCCTTTGGGGGAGAAATAATGTGGTGCGGATGGGTACCACTCAACCAATGTATTATTAAATTGATTTCTCTTGCACACACTGCACTTTGTACTTCTATCCTCTTCTCACTTTGCGCACACAGCACAATAATTTCTTCTTTTTTTGTTGAAATTGGAGAGCAATAATTTATTGTGTCTACAAACCTCCGATAAATTATTTAATCTTCAATCGTTTGGCATTTGCATGAAACTTGTGTGATTCTACCCACAAATTGGCTAGGGTAGATGTCTTACTACCAAAACCAATTCCCTTAGGGTTTTTGTCCTAGTTTTTTCACATTGAAAGTTCCAAGTTTTCACAAAGAAAATAGAATCTAACATATGCAAATGAGCTTACAATTCACCTTTTATAATTTCCCGTAAAACAATCCTGAAGGTACTTTTTAATTTCTTGCCTAAAATAAAACAATAAAACACTTTTATAAAGTGACTTTATATTATTTGTCCTTTTAAATCACTTAAGCCATCTTTTCCAATTAATTAAAATAAAGTCATGCCAAAAATTACTTTATTGGACAACTTTATTTAATTAATTAAATTATTCCCTCACAAAGCCTGAAATTAGCCTATGGGAATTAAATAGGCTAAAAGGGACACTTTTGTCTACTCTACGGAAGGGGGCATTACACTTTTTGTCATTGCTAGGGCACATGCTACAATCATGGGTATTTCTAGTTCACAAGAATTATAGTTTTTTAAAATTCTTACAAAGTCTTGTGATTTTGAAAATCAGCATTCAATTTTTTTTTTAAAATCTGAAAATGTTTTAGGCAGGAAAATTTATTTTTGGGATAGTTTATTTTTTATTTTCTAGAATCCAAATTGAAGTTTTTTGGATCAAATTAATGGGGTTGCTAGGGTTTACAATTTTTTGGAAAAGTTTATTTTGGGGGATTGCTAGGAAAATGACAAATCTACAGAATTTTGTACTACTGGAGGCATATAAACTCATGGGGAAAAATTATAATAACTAGAGTCACAAGGTACTAGCTATTGCTAAGTATCAAGAATGTGACATAATCTTGTTAGGCACAAAAACTAGGCCTATTAATAACCCAACTGACTTTGAATGATGTCATAGGGAAGCCCTATTGATTCTCAAGTTGTTAGTCTCAGATGATTTAATCTTTGAAGTACAAAGTGATGAGCACATAGTTATATTGAGAAGGGGGCCGGGCAGGGCGGCGGAGGGACAGGGAGGGGTGGGCGAGGGTGAATCAGTATAACTCAACTTTTACCAATTTAAAACTTTACCAATCACGATAACACCATTCACTCAACATCAATAATTATGCACATGAGAAGAACACAATAACACCAATATTTACGTGGAAATCCTTACAGGAGAAAACCACCGTACAAATAATGTACTTTATATATTTATGTGAATTACAATGATTGTAGGCACCAACCTCTAACTTGTTTTGTAGGCACCAATCTACAGGAAGCACCAACTCCCTCAATTTGTAGGCACCAACCCCCACAATTCGTAGGCACCACTACTAGAAGCACCAACCCCCACTTGCCAAGCACTAACTTAGCAAAAGATATTAACTTCAAGAATAATGTTCCACCTTCAATGTTGCTTCTTTAACGGATGATGGACAATTCTGCTCAAATATGTTTCTTAAACTTGCACCAAGTCTGCTATAAAGATCTGTCTTCTACACATATATCATATGGACAACTTCTAATCAAAAGTTTGCTATAAGGCTCCTCAAAATCTGCTCTATTCTTCTTTTCTATCTCTTCTAGATCTTCTTCTTTATACCAGCATATTCTTCTTTATACTTTGCCTCATATGTATGATAAAAACTACTTCATATGTCTGATCAAATCTACCTTCAATCTGATCACTAATTTGTTGTAGTCTCGTTTTTATTGCCTACTCATTCTTCATGATATCTCATTCACATACACATATTCCTTTTGTTTACCACACTTGCTTCCTTATTCACGCTTCTTTAAATCTGCATATATATATATCTTTGCTGATATATATAACTTATCTTTATTACTCAACACACAGGACTGCTGGGGTATATATGATATGTCTTTTTCTACTCCCACTTACTTTTGCTTATACACACACTGTCACATACAAATCTGCATAAGATAAGTTTCTTAAATCTACATGTATTTTTCTTGTGATGAATGATTTTTCCTTTTATTTCACACAATGACACTTCCTTCAAATCTGATTTGAATATCATATATATATATATATATATATATGTTGATGAAAGATTGCATCTTTCCAATCATAGATTGCACCCATTTAAAGTCTGAATTTGCATTAATGGATCACACCCTTTCATTCTTAATGAAGTTGCATCATAAATTAAATCTCTGCCTTTTTGAGATATATTGATTTAATTTCTTCCTTAATGAACAAGCGCTGCCTTCTAATCATGGCCCTCACTTTATATAAGACAAATCTTGTCTTTTTTAATTTTTGTTTTATTCAACTCTAATCGCTTCTTATTAATACTTAGTTTTATTCTGAAGAATCGTACTTAGAAACAGATCGCACCTCTTCAAGAAAAAAAGACGTGTTCTTTCATGTAATAGTTTTTGCTTTTGACTTTTTCTTATTTTGTCCTATATGATTTTGTCTTATGTGCTGCAAATATTTTTAATTATATTTTTTCTTATAATATTAAATTGCTGTGTAATATGTGAGAATCGATCTCCCTATTGCTGCTTTTAATGGTCTTAATTGCTGCCACTTTATTATCATTACTCACCCTTTACTTGAATCTTCATTTTTATGCCTTTGAACGCTCCTCTGATATTATCACCTTCTCTTGTGTTATCATTAACAAGCTGATCTTGTTATCATTAACAATCTGATCTGCAATTTAGTCTTTTCATAACTCTGCTTTATACCTGTTCTCATATTTGCTTCTGCTCATAACTCTATATTTACTTCGGCTTAAATCTGCTTAAGAAACGAATGATATTGCATTGTAGGCTTTAATCATTGCTGTGCTTGTAGTCATAGAGTTACTGTGTGTGACCAAAATAAATGGCTTCCAAATACGCTATCTTCAGTTGTGATAATCATCTTACTTTACCTTGACATCAATGACAATTTCCAACAATCTTGACTAAGTGCCTTTGACATCAATGACAATATTTCCAACACGAAGTGCTACGTTTGCACGTAACCTGTGGGATAGTTTGAAAGATAAATATCAAGTCTCCAAGAAAAGTAGAGCTTTGTATTTGAAGAATTTGTTATTTTCTACCAAATTGCATGAGGGGGGTCTTTGTTAGAGCATATTCTAAAAATCAAAAATCTTTGGGATCAACTTGCTATGGTCATCAAACAAGTAGATGACAAAGATATGGTTGCTCTAGCCATTAACGGCTTGCCACCCTTGTTTGAGGCTTTTTTGGAGTCTCTAAACTTGTTGGCAAAAAGACAAATTTTGACCTTTGACAAGGTTAGTTCATACTTCTTGCAGAAGGACAATTGACAAGAGTAAATGAGTGAAGCTTCTTTAAGGAGTTCAAGAAGTACACACTACATGGTTTTCAGGTACACAACTCAACTCTCCTCTCATTTCACAACCATGGAGAAAGGCATTGTACTTCTATTGTGAGAAATTTGGGCACGTGAAGAATGATTGTAGGAAAATTAGTATGATCTATCCCACAAGCATTAGAACTAATGTGGTAGATACTATTGAGGAAGACCATGAGGAGTATGCATTGATGGCTTTTTCAGATAGTGTTAAAAGCAGTTGCTAGTTCTTTGATTCAGGTGCATCCAAACACTTCACATGTTGAAAGGACTGGTATGTCGGGTTTATTGTTGATGATAGTCACAAGGATTTTGCTATGGTGACAACACATCCCATATAGTTGAAGGTGACCCCTATTTCCAATGATGGTGCTAACTCGCTTTCTTGATCTGTTTCTAATGCATGTCCTAGTGACGATTGAAATACACTGTCATTTACTTCAAATACGGTTCTCCATACATTGATGATATCCTGATATGGTATCTATCTTGGTGAGAAGTTTGCACCTTGAAGCTGGTCTAATAGGCCTTCCATCCTTGGAAGTGGATAGCGGTTTTTCACAGTAATATTGTTTAAGGCTCTGTATTCAAAGTATAACCACCATGCACCATCCTCCTTTGACATGAAGACAATTGGGTTGGTGCAATCAGAAGAGCTGGCATAGGTCATGATCAATCTTAGCTAGTTTCTCAAATGATGTTTGTGTGACAGTGAAGACAATAGATTTATTAACCACCTAAATATACAAATCAATCACTATATGTTGCATGCCCTTGGATGTAGGGCAGTAGATGATTGGTCTTGGCATTACATACATATATTCTTGTAGACCATCCAAGTCCATATGGCTTCTTCTTTGCTGCGTTTGAGTTATGGAGTTTTGTTAGTACTTGACTGTATTGCTTGCTTTCTTAGTTTTTCCTGATAAGTTTTTTGAAATATTACTATCTCTATTTGTAATATAAGATGGATTAGGCACTCTCCATCACCCATTTCATATTAGTAATTTTCAATCTCATAAATTGTTTTAATTTTTTCTAACACTGAATAATTTTTGAGTTTAAGTTGATATCCATAGATTGTTAGGTTTTATGATTATTAGTGTTATTCTCATATCACAGTTTCAAATCCATTAATCATTTTGATCATTTGTGGACAGTAATATTAGCATTAATTCAAGCTAATTTACATAGATGGTTAGGTTATTTACATCTGTTTGACAATCTTTAATCTATGCCAAGAATATATTTATTTAGTTTGTCTTAGAGCAAACTGTAAAGTACTGGGTTTTTGAAAAATTCAAGTATATAGATCAAGTGATGTAAACTTGATTTTGTGAATTTTCATGAAGAGGTTTTTTTTGATCTAGTGGAATATTTAGATCCATGGTATGCAAAAAATGTAGTTTAATTTCAGTGCAAAATATTGAATCTTTGAATCTGTTATATATTTATGCTTGGTTTTGTATATTTTGTGTAGAGGCCAAAGTTTTTAAGGCCGAATGGGAAAATTTATCAAGCGATTAATAATTATACTCTAAGGGCACAAAATCTGGAGACTTGGCCTTTCTATAATCAGGTACGTCTTTATTCTCTTTTGTTCATTCTTATGCAAAATATTATTTAGTAGTGGTTATGGGCACATACATACATTCTTCCTAAATCTCACTTATATATACATGCAGGAATAACATTCAGGAAATATCAATGGTTAGTTGCTAACTTTGAGGCAATGCAGTGAACTATTTAATTGATTTTGGTTTTATGAGAGAAAATCTTAAATTAGTTATTAGTTAATGCTTAAAATACATAATTATTATTTACTCATTTCTACAAATTGTAGGTTACCTATTCTAGATGTACTATAAACCCAGAAACATAGTCGTAGTATATAAATAAATATGAACCATACAGTACACTAAAAAGGGAGTAGCATAATATAGAAGCAACATCAATTGTATTATATCAATATCAAAGTAAATTGTCTTATAGGCTTGGGAGAATGCACATGCAAGAGCTGCCTCTGTTACTCTAGGCCATGACTGTATACACCTAAGGAAAATTGATGTGGCAATTAGGGAAACCATTGCCAATCACCCAATGGCCTTGGCTAACCAAAGTTTTAATTGTAGCTATACAGTATGTAACTCTGGCTTGGACAATAAAACTAACATTATTTTATTTTATTCAACATAATTATATATTATTTAGTCTTTAGGGCCGATCTACGACAAATGTTGGGGCTTTGCAAATGACAATATGAAACTAGCTAAGACATGAACTAAATCACTTACATTTGTCCCTCCATTCCTTCCTCCCTTCCTCAAAACGGATTGCCAATACTTAAGATAGAATTGGTTGGGGGGATAGTGTATAGCATACTCAGGTGGTGGCTTTAAACTGGCAAGTTGCTTTAGCTGGTAGAAGGTATTCTTCCTCCTCTCCTATTACATCAATTTTTGCCATCTTCATCTTTAGCCAAACCATTAACATGTTGGTCTTCACCTCTAAATAATGTACCTGGTTAGTGATTTGCTTGATTGATAGGTGGATTGAATAGAGTGGAATTGGTGGAACCCACCATTCATAGCATAGTTTGAAATGGTGCCACAGACTCGTAACTCACGAGCTTGTCTTCAACCATAGTGAGTTGCCAAGATTTGTGCATTGAATTTGGTCCATGGAATCAGTAGGAATTGTCTGACTCTATTGAAAACCTTAGCTGAATCTTAGCATCAAACTTGCAAGTTTTGGTGTTGGACACTCTTGCACAAAAAATATAACATAGATGTGCCCAAATTCACATTTTTTTTCTTTTTCTGATTTTGTCTTCTAGAGGTGTAGTAGATTAGCAAAATGAACTTATTCAAATGTTTTGATTATAGGGAAAAATAGGTTTTTAAGGGACCCAAAACCCTTTACAACCGAGGATACAAAATGCTGCCAAGAAAGATAATCAAAAGACCACCAGCAACAACCCAACAGCCAAAAAAACAAACGGGCGGGTGCTATACTAAAAGTGAGACAAATAACCACTAGCAACACCGAACAGCCACAAAACAACAAAACAACCTAAAAAAACCTACACCTAGCAGGAAACAAAAAGCAACAAAGAAAAAGACCAGGCACTAATTCAAGCCATTCAGAGTGTTGGTGACGTCAATCTACTGGTTCTTGTGCCTCTCGACCATATCCAACAGCTCCTTCTCAACATCAAAAGTTTTCTTCCAATTAGCCGACCCTTTGCCAATAGGACCTTTGTCATCATCCTTAGTAGCTTTTTAACCCTTGCCCTTGGCCGCATGCTCTTTCTCCATAAGCTTAGAGAAATAAACCTAATCCTCCCTGAGCTCATTTATTTTCCTAAAAAGGACTTCCAAGGAGTCTGCACTGTTCTTCATAGAGATATGGCACGCCTGCATTAACTTCTTGATATTCGTAAAACCCAGAAAACCCAGAAAACCTCGTCGAAAGTCTATTTTTAGTAACGTTCAAAAAATATAAACTTTCCTAAAAAGTAGGGCCGAAAAATTGAGATCTAGGTTTTGTAGACAAGTTCGTTTTGAAGAGACCTAGATCGTCAGATTTTGGAAAATATGAGCTTTTGACCAACATGCGTGACATGCAAATTTCCATTTTTTGACATTTCTACAAGACTTTGACCATTTATACAAAATGCCTTAATGAAGCAAAAAATTTATTTTTGGGTACAACATAGCCAAAAAGATCCCCTCTTTTTTGATCCAACTTACAATAAATAGTTTCCCAAAAGAAGACTCTTGGTTGTTGGCTGTTTTTTGAAATTAGATTTTTATTTATTAAAAAGAAACTTTTTGACTTTCCCTTGCCTTTCCAGTTTTGTAATGATGCTTGAATTTGATTTTTCTATTTTAATTGAAGGACTCTTCATATTTCCAACTGATAAAAATTCCTATTCACCAATCCTATGACAGCTGGATCATATGGTTGCTTTCATCACACACTTCACCTTGTGTTGCTCTTGTATCTGCCCTGAATTTAGAAGAAGAAATCCATTCCCTTTTGTGCTCTCATCTTTATCCCCTTTCAAAGTAACATGTGTAATTGAAATCAGTTTATAATGAGCATGAGGTAAAGAAAATGACTTGAGCTTAGGCATAGGTCACTATTTCGTAAATATCGATTCACCAAATGATATTTCTCGTCTTTGACTCTCTCTGTCGCATGAATATGTATGAGAACTTCAAAAGTCATTGAGGACCATGAGCTTTGCCAATGATGAACTTGGCCTGTAATGTCCCCTTCTCGAGCATGATCTTTTCAGTTGACCGTTGGCCTATTCCGGAGACCTGTAGGCTACTCGGAAGGTGAAATTAGGGTTTCGTGTTTTGGAGGTTGCTATTGCTCGTGAATTGATAATTGAATGGTGGATTCTTTTTGGGTTTTTAGAGAGCTTCGTAGTGGTGTGTTTTTCTTGGCATTCCGAGCACCTTCAGGAATTTACTATTTTTAGTAAATTCTATTTCTGGCAGTGGTCCTATCGTTCTCGGCACAGTTGGCTTTCCTCTTCAGTCGACTCAATTGGTTTGTTCAATTTTGGGCCTTGGGATGCATTTTTGGAGAGATAAGTTCATTTCATTTAAACAATGTTATATTTTCATGTTATAATACCCCCTTGGCCTAGTCTCATAACTTAATATTGTGTTAAAAATGTGGTCTTTAAGGGGTGGCGCCTCATTGACGTAATTTTATATTTATTAAGGTCAAAATTGAAGCTTTAAGTTGGACGCCTATCTCGAAGAGATGAATTTCATTAAAAAAGTCAAAAATGAAGCCTTGAAGAAAAGTGATGCCATTTCTTGGAGGGAAAAGAATTAGGGTTTCTAGAAGCTTCTGGAGGGGTCTTCACAAATTATAAAAGGAAGTCTTGGGTCTTCATTTGGGCATCTTTTGTCTACAAGAATGTTATGCTGCCGGAATGGTATTGGGATTGCTTCGAGGAATGTATGCCTCCTAGCTTGGCATTGCTTCTTGCTTGAGAGATAGCGACTAGTGATGAGGTAGTTGTAGTTTGAGTGGTTTGTAGCGAGATTTCTGCATTGTAGTAGTTGTGTGGCTTTGTAGTTCAGTTTTATGCATATTAGTGAAATTCTGGAATTGTCTCTTCCTTATAGCTGATTGTTGTTTTTATTCATAAGTCAAAAAATACAAAAAGAATCATTCTGGGTATTGCATTTATCTCTTTGTCTATGAGGGGCGACCCTTTCCTCTAATTTGCAGATTTTTTGATGAAGTCTTGAATTTTTAAAGGCAAATCGCCCTTCCTTGAGGGCCGTACCATTTGGGACTGCCTTGAAATTCGTGCATAAATTATATGAGGTCTTTTGGTTAGTTTTTGTGATTCAATCTTGGGCGCCATCATCCTAGGATCAATATGCACTTTGTTTCAAGGATTTTGAGTGAGTTTGGAGTGAGTTGTGAGAAAAATAGTGAGTTTTAGGGCTGCTGTTTATGCATTTGAAATCAGGACTGTCAAAAATCAGATTGTTAAGTTGGTCTCTAGAGGGGATTTTTCTGATCTAAGCTTCCTTATCCAATAAAGGAGATTCAATATATTGTTGCAGCACTATTTAACTCTTGATTCATGTTCATAGCAAGACATTCTCTATCATGTTGTAAGCTGAATAGTAGTACTGTCAGCATTCTCACTTATTTTCCTTAATTGCATTGTAATACTTAGCATCTCCGTCATATGGTAGCTCCAATTCCATCTCGGGTTGGAAAGCACATTCTTGACGTCGAGTTACTTCAGCATAATAGTTGGTAGGGATCCTTTGACCACATGCTCGTCGTTCTCCGACGCATTTTTGGTTAGAGTTGAATTCCGCATCGTTTGGTTTAAGTGCTAACCCTAACGATTGTGTATTGCTCTGCTTATTGTAATTGAAAAATTGAAAAATTTTGGTTCGGTATATTCCAGTGGTATCAGAGCCACTCATCCTACCATCCTGTGAAACAAACCTTCTATGAGTGACAAAGAACAAAGATACTTAGCAAGGGAATACAAGAAGGCTACCAATCAGTTTCAATGGCATCAGGCTCCGGAAGGTCAGACAGCTTCAGAGGTATTAAGAGCAAATTGGGAATCTTCTCCGGGAGAAGAAATGGGGGATAATGAGAGGACATCAGGTGGTAACAGAGATGATAGTGGGAAGGGAAGAGAAAGATCGTTAAGTTTGGGAAAAAGATTCGAAAGGAAGATGGATGCCTTAATGGATATGGTATCTCTCATGATGGGGAAAGTGGGTCAGAACCCAACTCCACAAAACAACCCAGGACATAGGGGAGAACACAGTGCCACCAACCAGCATAATGGACATGCTGCTAAGCCTGCTTCAAATAGCACATACATTTCTTCCAAGCCATTCAAACCCACCTTCTTGGCACCAGTAAACTCTCAACCTGATCCAAAAGAAAATGCTTCATTTGTTGAACAGTTGAGACTCGGCCGTGCTGAGTATGATTCTCTACTTGATGAAATTAAGATAGATATGTCTTACAATGATTTTATGGATCATAAAAGGAAGAATAGAGGACAAGGAAGACATTATGAACAAAGAAGAACAACAGTACATGGGGATTTGCATCAAGCTATCAACAAGGTTACGCTTCCACATTTTGAAGGGAGTGACAATAGTTCAGCAAGAGCTTGGATACAGAAGTTAGACAACTATCTAGCTCTTAGACCCATGGCGGAAGAGGAGGCAATTAAGTTCGCTACGCTACACCTAGATGGGGTGGTGCACGAGTGGTGGTACCATGGCCTAGTCACTTTGGGTCATCGGTTTATCACTACCTATGATGAGTTCACCAATAGGCTCATAGAGAGATTTGAAAAAAAAGATCCTGAAGTGCATTTCAGAGAATTGGCACAGCTTAGGCAATATGGCACAGTTGATGCCTACATAGCTGAGTTTTAGAGACTTTCAGTCATGGTCACAGGAATCACTGAGAGGCGTTTGGTGATCCTATTCAGTGAAGGATTGATGGAGCCACTCAAGGGTTGGATTAAATCTTTTGATCCACCCTCCCTACAGGAGGCAATGAAGAAAGTAAGAAACATGGAGTGGGCTGCTCCTAAAGCAAAGTTTCAATCCAAGCCATCATTTCACAAAAGGGATAAAGGAAAAAGACCTCATCATAAGGAGTTCAAACAGCATAAACCTCATGTCACAAGCTTGGATCTAGAGACACTTAACGAACTCAGAAGAAAGGGGTTATGTTTCCAGTGTAGAGAAAAATGGTCCCAAGATCATATTTGCCCAAAAGGAGTCAAATTTCATCAAATTGAATACTATTCAGCTGAAGAAAGTAATTCTGATTTTTCAGACCAGCAGTCTGATTTTGATGACAGCGAAGTGGAAAGAGCTCCAGAAGAGTTCGAAGATGAAAAGGGAAGTGGAGGTACTTTGGCTCAACTTTCGAGCTTTCAAAAGAATGAATCCTTCAAAGTTCGAGGGATGATTAAGGGGCAGCGAATAGTTGCTTTGATTGACACTAGAGCAACGCATAACTTCATTGATGAAGTTGTGGTGGCAAAGAAGGGGTTGCAAACAAAAGAGTTTGAAGGCTTCAAGGTTATGGTTGCTGATGGGTTTCACATCTCATGCACCAAGAAGATCTCAAACATGACTATGCAATTGGGAAACTATGAAGTCAAGGACGACTTCTATGTAGTCAACATTGGAGATACGGATGCCGTTCTAAGCATTCAATGGCTGCGTTCACTTGGAGAGATCTCTCTAAATCTGCAAACCATGGAGCTCAAGTTTCAATCCGATGGGAAGAAGGTAGTGCTAAGAGGAATGTCCAATGGTGGTCCTCGGATTGTCTCATTCAAGAGAATGGCAAGGCTGATTCGTCATGATCAAGTTGAGTGGGCTGCAAAATGTATGATTCTTCCTGCTAGTCCGGTTGAAACAAAGAGACTATCCTTGGTGTAGGAGCACCTAGGCAACATCAAGTAACACTAAGCAAATTTTGGAAGCCTAGGAAGCAATTTTGAGTTTTAATACTTCAAGGTCATGTTGACCATTTAATTTTGAGTTAGTGATGTCAAAAAAAAAAGATGATAGAATGAAGGTTGATCAGTAGCATAGGGTAGATTGAATGAGTTTCTCAGTTTGTTTCACTAGGTTCCACTAGGAGTTTGAAACAAAGCCCAAAATGTTGCTTTTAAGCAATTTTGGCCTTTGATGGTGGTTAAGTCCGACCAAGGAAAGCTGTAATCACCTAGGAACCTTTAAAAGAGGAGCCTTGAACTAGATTTAGGGTTGGACAAAGCATTGTATTAGCTGGAGTTTACTATTGATATGAAAAACCATTGAAGTTCTTGCAATTTTTCTGTTTTTTTGTTCTTTTACTGAGTTAATGATGAGTTTCTGGTATTGAACAGAGTATAGCACGTGTGGCATTCATCTTACAAGTTTTGTGAAGTTTTTGGAAGTGTTGTCTTATCGTTCTCAAGCTTTGTTCTTACTAGTTTTTGTTTTCTTTATTGCTGATTAGTTTGGTAGACTGTTATTCATGGAGTCTTAGACCTCTGTTTTCCACTATACCAGGTGTATAGCTCATGGGAAATGAGTCTAAGCTCCATGCTTGTACATAGGATAGTGTTAGGAGATTGTAGGAAGAATGGTTTCATGCTGAAAGATCTTCCCTAGGCGAGCTGACAGTGCCCGGTTAGGGAAGACAGTAAAAAAAAAACCAAGCCCTAACGTTGCAGGGGTATCAATTCCTTAGCAACCCAAGGCGTGTGGTGGATGCAGGGGTCCTTGGAAAGGTCTGACAGGAGGGCAGAGTCTTCACCAAACCATTTGGTGATTGAAAGAGGCAGGCAGATCATTGACTGTCCAAGAAAAGGCCTAAAAAGCCCTAATTCCCACAAAAATAGGGTTGAGCCTGTGTATGGCCTATGAAGGCCCAAAACCCCAAAATTCCTTGAGAGGTTGGCAATTGAACTAGGGTCTCAAAAAGAAGTTTGTGCTGATTCTTAGCAGGATTGGAGTTATAGCCTAATTTCTCGGGCTAAGAGGCCTAATTGGGGCTCAAGGGCTACTAGCCCTTCTTAAACCCTAGACTAGGGTTTGAGGGAAGCGATGGAGATTTGAAGGCTTGAGACTGACCAAGAACCATGGAGGGATGGTCTTGAAGCTGTAGAAGACACCACATGCCCCTGCAACAGGTTGGTAAGGTTTGGAGAGTTAGTTTGGCCTTTAGGAAGATTGAGGGCCAAGGAGAGAAAAGAGGAGTAAGCACCAAGATTGACTTGGTTGGTGTATGCAGATGATAGTAGGGTTGGCCAGGAGAACTAGGGGTGCCTAACAAGCTTTAGGACCTATAGGTTAAGAAGGTGGAGAGTAACACCAAAGGGGTTTGCCTAGGAGTGACCCAGAGCATGGGACAGTGATTGTTTCCATCCAACCCTACCCCATCAATCCTCCTGATATTCAGTCGTTACTCACAAAGAAGAGCAAGGTGTTTGCTGATTTACCTCCTGGACCACCTCCTGAATGGGGTTCAGAGCATGTCATAGAGTTCAAGGAAGGAGCTAAACCAGTTATTACAACTCCATATCGGTACCCTAAGAAGCAGAAGGATGAGATTGAGAAAAACATTCAAGAACTCTTGGAGATGGGCTTCATTCGTCCAAGCAAGAGTCCGTTCGCTTCAGTAGTTGTTCTTGTGAAGAAGAAGGATGGTACCATCCGCATGTGTGTGGACTATCGTGCTTTGAATCAAAGCACCATAAAAAATCGATACCCCATTCCGAAGATAGATGAGCTCATTGATGAGTTACATGGAGCCAAGTTCTTTTCAAAGATTGATTTGAGATCGGGCTACTACCAAATTCGGATGAGAGGATCTGATGTTGAGAAGACAGCATTTAGATGCCACTATGGCCACTTCGAGTTTCTAGTCATGCCATTTGGGTTGACTAATGCTCCTGCTACCTTCCAGTCTTGTATGAACAGAGTCTTTCAGAAGCAGTTGAGGAAGTTTGTATTGATATTTTTTGATGACATTCTGATCTTCAGCAAGACATGGGAAGAACATCTCAAGCACTTGGAGGAAGTGCTTAGCATCTTAGAATCAGAGAGTTTGTTTGCCAAAGAATCCAAATGTGAATTTGGAATGAAGGAGTTACTTTACCTTGGTCATATAATCAGTGCTGAAGGAGTTAAGGTTGATCCTGAAAAGATCAAAGCAATGGTTGATTGGCCACCTCCTGAGAATTTGACTCATTTGAAAGGATTCTTGGGTCTTTGTGGATTTTACAGAAGATTTGTGAAGGGCTACTCGCAGAATGCTGCTCCTCTTACTGACCTCACGAAAAATGGGGCTTTTTGTTGGTCAGAAAAGGCCCAAACTACTTTTGATAAGTTTAAGAGGATCATGAGCTCTTGTCCGGTTTTAGCTATTCCAGACTTTTCCAAGCCTTTTGAGCTACAGTGTGATGCATCCGGTGAAGGAGTTGGGGCTGTTTTGATGCAAGAAAAACATCCCATTGTGTTTGAGAGCAGAAAATTAAGAGGCGTTGAAAGGACTTACTCCATCTATGACAAGGAAATGCTTGCCATTATGCATGCATTAGCTAAGTTCAGACAGTATTTGGTGGGGAGCAAGTTTGTGGTCAAGATTGATCACAATAGTCTCAAGCACTTCATGCATCAAAAAGATTTGAACGAGAGGCAACAAAAGTGGGTGAGTAAGCTTCAAGCTTACGATTTTGACATTGAATATGTCAAAGGTAAAAACAATATTGTGGCCGATGCTCTATCTAGGAGACCTCATTTGAGCTCATTATGTGAGCTTACTGCTGATTGGAAGAACATGTTGCTTGCTGATTATGCCAAAAATCAGTTTGCAACCAGCATCATTGAGGGTACTTTTCATGACGAAAGGTACCAGGTGGTTGAATGTAATGTCCCCATTCTTTCGCGAGCATCAGACGTGGTGGATTAGCCTATAACATCAACCCTCGTAGGCTAATGGTTCTGGATAGAGGGTCACTTGAACGGGCACTTGGTCGTGAATTTGCAGTATTGATATCCGGAGTCTGGTGGCATGGTGAATTTGCGCGTTTGGCGTGTTATTGGAGCTTAAAAATTATGATCTTCACCATTTATTTCACCTTCTCAGGCTTAGGGACCATGTGTCTATTATTTAAAGGGGTCACTTTATATTTTTCAGTTACTATTCATTGATAAAGTGAAAAAAGAAACAACTTAAGTGAATAGTGCCATTTTAATGAATAGTGTTTTCAATGAGAAATTATAAAAGGAAGAAGGAAAGTTCGACCTCTTCATGCTTGGATATGTTTGTTGAATGAAACTTGGAAGTGTGGAGATTGTGGAAGAAGGAAAACTAGGGTTTCCTGATTTCAGCAGTGGGTAAGCCTGGTGGGGCTTTGTTCTTCGTTTTCAGGCTACTTGACGGTGTGAAAGACCACCCTAAAGTTGCAGATCTGAGTTTAGTGGATTCATTTGGATGCTTCATTGGAGTCATATTTTGCTGTTTTCAAGTGTTTGAAGTCATCTATTGGAAGGGTATTTGCTGTTAGAGGCTCCATTCGCCATCTGGAAGGTGTTGTATGCAAATTTTTGAAGACTTGGCAGCTGATTTATTCACCTACAGCCAGCTGCCTTTATTTGAGGGTTTCATCATCACCAAGTAAGAAAAACGCCTTTTCTTTGTGGCTGTTTCCTTTCCTAAAGTGGGCGCCCTTATCACTAAAGGCTATTCCAACGAGTAATTGGTAGGAGAAATTCGTATTTATTTTTGTATGAGCATTTGCTTGGGCGCGGGTACTGTAGCAGTCACTATTCACAGTGAAGTTTGGCTGTAAGTGGAATTAAGACATAAGATGTATTGCCTCTCGAATTTGATGTTAATTATCTATGCCATGTAAGCTGTTATATCATGTAGAATGCATCTTAGAGGTCATTTTGAATCTTGCTTGAGTATCTCGTTGAATGTATGCCAGCCATCCCATTATGTACTCTCTTTTGTAATGAAGAAAGTCTATTAATTGTGAATTTGGGCTTCTTGTGTTATCAATTGAAGTTTAGTTCATTTCGGGTTCATATTACATGCAATTGATCGTTAAATTTTATGTATATCATTGGCATTAATTCCCAAACACGAGAACACAAAAAGAAAGACAAACACTAAACACAAATCAGACCTACAAGCACGGTGAAATCATCGCAGTAGATAGTTGGATTATCACTACAGTGGTAGCAAAGTGGATTGTCGGAGTGTGGCACATCACAGTGGTATCAGAGCGGTTTCCTGCCATCCTGTTGGGTAGGTTTTAACTGTAGTTCAGAGGTTTCAGTGAACATGGCCATTTCCCAGAAGCAGTGGGACAGGAATATGGAGAAGCTGAAACAAAGTTTGAAAAAGTTGGATGAAAATCAGAAAAGGTTAAATGAATGGATTTCCGATCCTGCGAAACTTGACCGAGTAGTGCGGTATTTGACTTCCAATTCTAAGAGGTCCACGTCACGGAATGAGAAGAAGAAGGAACATGAGGTCACTACAATGGCGAGAAGCCTTCATGATGAACTCTCAGCAGTTAATGACCAGCGTACAGCTGAGCCATTGGTGAGCGAAAATCAGACCTTAGAAGATCTACCCGTGGATGATGGAGTTGAAATTTCTAAGGCAGCGGTAGAGGAAAAGCACTTGAGTCCTCTTGAAAAAGAAGAAGAGTCAGAAAACGAGGGTGAGGGTTTAGAGCTCCCCACATCTTGTGTATCAGTAATGGCTGATGAAACTTTTGATCAATTTGAAGATGCAAACTCAGAGTATGCGCAAGAATTGTCAGTTCATGATTCACACAGGCTAGATTTACAGGATCCTTTAGCGGAGAAGGATGATAAGATTGATCAAGCATTCACACGAGTGGACTCTACATCGTCTTTTGAAACGTCCTATGAGACATATAGCAGCAGTGCTTTAGATGATGATGTGTGCGATGAGGATAGCATACATGAGGCTGCTGATCATGATGTGAATGAGGTTGACTCAACCTCGTACTATAGTGCAGATTTGGGTGAAGAGCAGGAGGTGGATCAGGAGATGGAGTGTGAGATGATCGACAATCCATTGTTCGAGATAGATGTTTCTTGGACATATGATAACCCACTCTTCGAGATAGATGATGTTCACCCTCTTGAACTGAGTCTTGAGATGAGCACTGATTGTGGATCGGGATTTCAGACAGGGTCCGCAGTGGAGTTTATGGAGGATGTATACCATCCCTTCTTGGATGGAGAGTTACCATCTTCAGTAAATGGAACTAGTGGTTGCGAATACCCGACTCAGTTGTTGGCGGGTGAGTGCTTGCAGGATCAGTATTTAGTCTACCATCAGGCTGATGTGTATCCAACAAGGTTTGCTGCTTCGTCGTCTCAGAGACTACTGATGGACACAGGGTTACATATGGATTATAATGTCAGCAGGCTTGATGGCACAGGTGGATATCACATCCACAAGAGTTTAGTGGAGGTTATAGAGAGATGTTACGTAGCAGATGCTTCTAGTTATCCTTACCTCCTCATGATGGATGGACACGAGTTTGGTCTATATTGGGATCCAGGTGGAGACAGAGTTAGCACGACCGTTTGGATGGGTCCCAGTGTATTGCTTCACCACTTATGGTATGGTGGAGTTAGGATCAATGTTGAGGGCATCTTGAATAATACACAACAAAAACTCATGCCTTGCGGCAATATGAAGATTACATTTCAGGACGATCCTTACCACGAAGCAAAAATGAGAGACTTGGTGTAGTACCCAAAGGTCTATGATGTGTTTGGATTAAAAGGGGATAAGTTAGCAGAGAATTACCTACAGTCTACAGATAGGCATGAGATTGAAAATGAAGTTGTTGTTGATAAGGAAATCTTACAACATGAAAATAGTATGGTGAAATTCCAGAATGATATTCATAGTGCTCAAGAAGTTATTATCAGCACTGATAACAGCTCTGACTTTCATGACAGCAGTGATGAAACTTTGCATCGGCATGAGAGGACAGAGATTTCACTGAGAGATGAGGTTTCAACAGAGTTTCCACAAGTGGGTACTCGAGGTTTGGGTACTAACGATGCAAATTGTGGTGAAGATTCATGCCCTAGTGAGCCTGACTTTTCATATCAGACCGTAGAAAACCAATCAGAAAATTTATCTATGGGCATTGAATCCCAGGATCGCGAGTCAGGCGGATATGCAGTTGCTTTGGAAGAAGAAGTGTGCGAAGCTACTGCCAAAACAACAGCCTCTACAATATCTGTTGAGCCATCCTATGAGGTACATCACAGCAGTACCTTTGTTGATGTTGTGGGCGACACTGGTAGCACACACAATGCTGCTTATCAGTTAGTGAGCGATGATGATTCGGCCTCATATCACAGTGCAGACTTTGTTTCAGAGGACTTGCATAGGAGTCTTGAGTTTCAGAGATCTCATCATTTGGTTGGGCAACTTAAGGTCAATGATAACATGATTGCTACAACATTAGAGCATTTTGATGTTGCTCGACAGATGTTAGCTACGTATGGTTGGGGTACTCCTATGTCAGATGAGCACGGTGATAGTAGCATTTCCCTTGCAGAATTCCATGCCCTACGAGAAGCCATTAGGGTAATGAAACAAAATTACTTACAGTTACTAGCGGATAGGGATTATCTTCTTGAGTGGGGGTGCACTTGCTACGATGCACTAAAGGGGAAAGAGGAGGAGGTTGACGAGCTCACTTATGGGCTCGAGGTGAGTATGGATTCTTTGGAGAGTGCTCAGTTGGCCCTTCAGGAGTCACACTCACGGTTGGAGGAGCTTACCGTGGTCTCGAGTTTGGCACAGTCTTCACCAACTTCCGATACAGTTCAAGTTTCCATGGCAGCAGTTGGTGAAGAACATATGTCCACAGATTGTGGTGGTGAGCAGGTCGAGGATGTGGATACTACATCCATCATGGATATAGGTGTAACAGTTTCAATTGGGATGAGTACTTTGGTTTAGAGCAGTAGAGAACCACTCGTTGCATCGGGTTCTCCTATGGTTAGTACCATGATAGATGATGTGGGACAGATTACTAATAGCTCTTGTGACGTAGTGGTGGATTCTCCAGAGAGTTGTGTGTTAGTAGACGAGGCTACCCCATCATCTTCACAGGAGATATGCAGAGCAACATCCATTTGGGAGATTGGTACTTGTGTCGATTTGTTTCCCTCTCCTAGGAGCAAATCCGTCATTTCATCCCATACAGTGGACTATGGTTGGCAGCTTGATGAGCCCATTCAGGAGTACAATTCAGTGTATTGTTCCAGGGACTCAGAGTTGGATGGTTCAGACCAGCAGGGAGTGAGCGCGCCGTTTGTGAATAACCCCCTGATTGAGTTTGATGGTGGTTTGATCTATGAAAATCCACCCTTCGAGCTAGAAGCTGATCATACTCCTGACACTAGTTCCAGGTTGAGTGACAGTCGCAGTGTTTTGGATCGTCCTTGTGCATCGGGGTTCCAAACAGGGCTCATGGAGGAGTTTAATAGTGTGTACACGGTGAGGAGTGCTTATAGTTATGCCTTTGATCCACCTGTACATGATTCAAATTCGATGCACAGTTCTTGGGCACAAGGTGATTCTCTTGGTGCAGTCAAGGGGAGTAACTCTTCTTTGTGTCCAGAGTTGCCATCTTCAGAAGATGGGACTAAAGGCTGCCAGTACCCGATTCAGTTGCTTGCGGGGGATTACTGGCAGGGACAACAGTCTGTTATCCATCATGTTGATAGGTATCCGACAGGGTTTGTTACTCTAATGCCACAGGGATTTCACACGGATACATGGTTACAAGGTGATTACAGTGTCAGCGGACATGATGGGTTTATTAGCTATCACTTCCATGGGTGTTTTGGAGAGGCTGGAGAGAGATATTGTGTTGCAGAAGTTTCTAGATATTTATATCTCTTCATGACAGATGGTTGTGACTTCAGGTTGTATTGGGATCCGGGTGGCGATAGTTCTGGCACCGCAGTCTGGTTGGGTTCCGACAGGTTGCTTCACCATTTTCAGCGTGGTGAAGTTGTGATCAGAGTTGCGCAGCGGAAGTTAGAGGTTATCAGACATGGCAGACTTCCATTCTAGGTTTGGGACCCAGGGACTTTTTGCATAGGTGTGTTTATGCTGGCGTGTCAAGAGGTAGTTGACGATGCATGGGACATTCCACAGTTCTTCTTTCAGGCCTTCCGAGGAGTGAGGTTTCTTCGCAGTAATGATTGCTTGGGGACAAGCAATTTCAGGGAGGGCGGACTGTAATGTCCCCATTCTTTCGCGAGCATCAGACGTGGTGGATTAGCCTATAACATCAACCCTCGTAGGCTAATGGTTCTGGATAGAGGGTCACTTGAACGGGCACTTGGTCGTGAATTTGCAGTATTGATATCCGGAGTCTGGTGGCATGGTGAATTTGTGCGTTTGGCGTGTTATTGGAGCTTAAAAATTATGATCTTCACCATTTATTTCACCTTCTCAGGCTTAGGGACCATGTGTCTATTATTTAAAGGGGTCACTTTATATTTTTCAGTTACTATTCATTGATAAAGTGAAAAAAGAAACAACTTAAGTGAATAGTGCCATTTTAATGAATAGTGTTTTCAATGAGAAATTATAAAAGGAAGAAGGAAAGTTCGACCTCTTCATGCTTGGATATGTTTGTTAAATGAAACTTGGAAGTGTGGAGATTGTGGAAGAAGGAAAACTAGGGTTTCTTGATTTCAGCAGTGGGTAAGCCTGGTGGGGCTTTGTTCTTCGTTTTCAGGCTACTTGACGGTGTGAAAGACCACCCTAAAGTTGCAGATCTGAGTTTAGTGGATTCATTTGGATGCTTCATTGGAGTCATATTTTGCTGTTTTCAAGTGTTTGAAGTCATTTATTGGAAGGGTATTTGCTGTTAGAGGCTCCATTCGCCATCTGGAAGGTGTTGTATGCAAATTTTTGAAGACTTGGCAGCTGATTTTTCATCACCAAGTAAGAAAAACGCCTTTTCTTTGTGGCTGTTTCCTTTCCTAAAGTGGGCGCCCTTATCATTAAAGGCTATTCCAACGAGTAATTGGTAGGAGAAATTCGTATTTATTTTTGTATGAGCATTTGCTTGGGCGCGGGTACTGTAGCAGTCACTATTCACAGTGAAGTTTGGCTGTAAGTGGAATTAAGACATAAGATGTATTGCCTCTCGAATTTGATGTTAATTATCTATGCCATGTAAGCTGTTATATCATGTAGAATGCATCTTAGAGGTCATTTTGAATCTTGCTTGAGTATCTCGTTGAATGTATGCCAGCCATCCCATTATGTACTCTCTTTTGTAATGAAGAAAGTCTATTAATTGTGAATTTGGGCTTCTTGTGTTATCAATTGAAGTTTAGTTCATTTCGGGTTCATATTACATGCAATTGATCATTAAATTTTATGTATATCATTGGCATTAATTCCCAAACACGAGAACACAAAAAGAAAGACAAACACTAAACACAAATCAGACCTACAAGCACAGTGAAATCATCGTAGCAGAGAGTTGGATTATCACTACAGTGGTAGCAGAGTGGATCGCCGGAGTGTGGCACATCACATTGAAGGGCTGATACACTACAAGGGTAGAATCTTTTTGGTGGCTGATTCTAAGCTCAAAAAGAAGATTTTGTTGACATTTCATGACATTCCACTTGCTGGTCATCAAGGGTTCTTCAAGACATATAGGCAGATTTGGGAAAGATTTTCTTGGAAAGGGCTGAAAGGGGAAGTTCAACACTACATTCAGGAGTGTCCCACTTGTCAAATAAACAAGAATGAGCATACTCTACCTGCTGGTCTGCTGCAACCTCTCCCTATTCCCAATAAAAAATGGGAAAGCATATCGATGGACTTCATCACGGGGTTGCCCAAGGTCCAAGGAAAAGACTGTATCTATGTTGTAGTGGACAGACTAACAAAATTTGCTCACTTCTTCGCCATTACCAGCTCTTTTTCAGCAGCCCAAGTTGCAGATCTGTTTTTTCATGAGGTGTTTAGGTTACATGGGTTGCCAAAAAACATTGTGAGTGATAGGGACAACAAGTTCCTAAGCACTTTTTGGCAAGAGGTCTTTAGAATGAGTGGTACAGTGCTTACTCCAAGCACTAGTTATCACCCCCAAACCGATGGACAAACTGAGATAGTGAACAAGTGGTTGGAAGGATATTTGAGAAACTATGTTTCGGAGCAGCAAAGAGCATGGGTGAAATGGCTTCACATAGGCGAGTATTGTTATAATTCTTCTTTTCACATGTCAATAAGGATGTCACCTTTCTTGGCTCTTTACGATTATGAGGCTCCTAGCTTTGCTGATTTGGTGTTTGGTGATAGCAAAGCCCCTCAAGCCAAGGATTTGTTGTGGCAGAGTCAAGATATCTTGAAATCATTGAAGAACAATCTTCAGATTGCACAGAATTAGTAGAAGATGTACGCTGATCAGCGGCGTGTTGAGCGCTCTTTTGAGGTTGGAGATATGGTTTATCTTCGACTATAGCCTTACATACAGTCTACTCTCAAGAAGAGTGGAGCTGAGAAGCTCAAACCTCGTTTCTATGGGCCGTTCAAGGTTATCAGAAAGGTGGGAGCAGTGGCTTATGAGTTGGAGCTACCTTCGAATAGCAGAGTACACAATGTCTTCCACGTGTCTCGCCTCAAGAAGGCACTTGGACACAATGTTGTTGCTTCATCATAGTTGCCACCTTTGGATGAAGAAGGACAATTAGTTTTGATTCCAGAAGAGATTCTTGATTTCAGAGAGCGTTCTTTGAGAAAAAGAACAATCAGAGAATACTTGGTGAAGTGGAAGAACTTGCCTATGGAGGATGCGACTTGGGAGAATGATGAGATTTTGCAGCATCCTGGTTTGCGATTGCTTGAGGACAAGCAATCTTGGGGAGGGCGGACTGTAATGTCCCCTTCTCGAGCATGATCTTTTCAGTTGACCGTTGGCCTATTCTGGAGACCCGTAGGCTACTCAGAAGGTGAAATTAGGGTTTCGTGTTTTGGAGGTTGCTATTGCTCGTGAATTGATAATTGAATGATGGATTCTTTCTGGGTTTTCAGAGAGCTTCGCAGTGGTGTGTTTTTCTTGGCATTCCGAGCACCTGCAAGAATTTACTATTTTTAGTAAATTCTATTTCTGGCAGTGGTCCTGTCGTTCTCGGCACAGTTGGCTTTCCTCTTCAGTCGACTCAATTGGTTTGTTCAATTTTGGGCCTTGGGATGCATTTTTGGAGAGATAAGTTCATTTCATTTAAACAATGTTATATTTTTATGTTATAATACCCCCTTGGCCTAGTCTCATAACTTAATGTTGTGTTAAAAAGGTGGTCTTTAAGGGGTGGCGCCTCATTGAGGTAATTTTATATTTATTAAGGTCAAAATTGAAGCTTTAAGTTGGACGCCTATCTTGAAGAGATGAATCTCATTAAAAAAGTAAAAAATGAAGCCTTGAAGAAAAGTGACGCCATTTCTTGGAGGGAAAAGAATTAGGGTTTCTAGAAGCTTCTGGAGGGGTCTTCACAAATTATAAAAGGAAGTCTTGGGTCTTCATTTGGGCATCTTTTGTCTACAGGAATGTTATATTGTCGGAATGGTAGTGGGACTGCTTCGAGGAATGTATGCCTCCTAGCTTGGCATTGCTTCTTGCTTGAGAGATAGCGACTAGTGATGAGGAGTTGTAGTTTGAGTGGTTTGTAGCGAGATTTCTGCATTGTAGTAGTTGTGTGGCTTTGTAGTTCAGTTTTATGCATATTAGTGAAATTCTGGAATTGTCTCTTCCTTATAGCTGATTGTTGTTTTTATTCATAAGTCAAAAAATACAAAAAAAATCATTCTGGGTATTGCATTTATCTCTTTGTCTATGAGGGGCGACCCTTTCCTCTAATTTGCAGATTTTTTGATGAAGTCTTGAATTTTTAAAGGCAAATCGCCCTTCCTTGAGGGCTGTACCATTTGGGACTGCCTTGAAATTCATGCATAAATTATATGAGGTCTTTTGGTTAGTTTTTGTGATTCAATCTTGGGCGCCATCATCCTAGGATCAATATGCACTTTGTCTCAAGGATTTTGAGTGAGTTTGGAGTGAGTTGTGAGCAAAATAGTGAGTTTTAGGGCTGCTGTTTATGCATTTGAAAACAGGACTGTCAAAAATCAGATTGTTAAGTTGGTCTATAGAGGGGAGTTTTCTGATCTAAGCTTCCTTATCCAGTAAAGGAGATTCAATATATTATTGCAGCACTATTTAACTCTTGATTCATGTTCATAGCAAGACATTCTCTATCATGTTGTAAGCTGAACAATAGTACTGTTAGCATTCTCACTTATTTTCCTTAATTGCATTGTAATACTTAGCATCTCTGTCATATGGTAGCTCCAATTCCATCTCGGGCTGGAAAGCACATGCTTGACGTCGAGTTACTTCAGCGTAATAGTTGGTAGGGATCCTCTGACCACATGCTTGTCGTTCTCTGACGCATTCTTGGTTAGAGTTCTTTGTATCAGCATTGCTTGAAGACCCTTTGACCATATGCTCGTCGTCATCCAGCGCATTCTTGGTTAGAGTTCCTTTATCAGCATTGTATTGAGATCCTCTGACCATATGTTCACACCTTGCCCAACTCGGGATCTTGGTGTACATTCTTGGTTAGAGTTGAATTCCGCATCGTTTGGTTTAAGTGCTAACCCTAACGATTGTGTATTGCTCTGCTTATTGTAATTGAAAAATTGAAAAAAATTGGTTCGGCATATACAGTATAAACCATTTGAGCTAGGGTATGCATTGATATGCAGACTCTCTCACATGGAATAAGTGTTAATTCTTGTTTTGTTCTGTTCCAAGGGAGTGAAGACACCATTTTCTCCCACTGCTATCACATTAGCTTTTTGTTACTACAACTCTGTTTATTACTCGTAGTTATCTGCATAAGCTGAATAACAACATATGATACTTTTCACGTAAAGTAAGCATATTCATATCCTGCTCTCATTGCTTGTTATCTTCTGCTTGATTCCAATTTCACAATGAAGCTTACCTGCAGCTTTCTTATCATACTTAATAGTCACCCCTTATCATATGTATCCCTTTCGACGAGGTGACCTATAACTGCTATATAATCTCAATTATAGATTGGACTGACACTACAAGCTACGATGATAGTTGAGTGCTTTAATATCAATATGTCTATAGCTTTGAATAGCATATTCCACTTCAATATCATGTTCATCCGTCACCCCATCATACGGTATATTGTAAGGATGGCATAACACAACCTTTACAATAATAATATTATTTTTATTCCTCAGTCCAAGATAGCCTGCCTTTGGTAATCTGAGTGCCATATCTGTCATTGCGATCACATGAGTAATGAGATCCATCAAGATTTTCCTTACTTGTCCTTCAATTGTAATTATGCAGGGCTTATTCATCCGGCATCATTAATAAACTTGCTCTTATAAACTGGTCTGCTTAAAATTGACAATATTTTTCTGAGATTGAAAGAGCATCAATCAAGTAGACAAAAGAGAACCTAGGTTGCTCTAACTGTGCGTCTCCCATATGTCCAAGAATTGTGAATAATCTTCAGTCTCTGTCATGTCCCCATCCTAGTCAGTACAGCTGGTGACGAGGTTAGCCTATCATTTGATCCTCGTAGGCTGACAGGAGTGTTCAGAGGATCATTTTTGGCAGTTGCTCAGTGTTGGTTAGCTCCAGAATTGCAGTGTGTCAGGTTGGGCCTTCGCAGAATCTTCCAGAGAGCTTTTTCAGAGAACTTTCTATTTTTAGAAAGTTAGGTCAGACGGAAGCTGCTATTTCGGGCAGGGCACCTGGTGCAGTTATTCAGCTCAGTTTCGACCCAGTTCAGTAGTTGATTGATTTGACGGAGAAATAAGGAGCAATTATTGAGTTATTAAATATTTAATAATTTGACTTTATAATAAAGTCACTTTATTGAAATATTAAAATATTTAATTATTTGGCTAAGTTATAAAGTATTTAATTATACTTTATAATATATTATTAAAAGGTGACTTAATGAGTATTTATATTCATTAAAAAGGGGACGCCAATGATTAATTATTTTTCCTAAGTCAAAGAGCAAATTAAATCATTAATTTAAATGATTTATTAAAAGGGAGAATAGGTCGAATTTTCTCAAGGAGCAATATATACTCTTCACAGGCAAAATCGAACTATCATGTTATTATTCAATTTTGTCTTGAACTTGCATCTGAACTTTGGAGTTTGCAAACCATAGGGTTTCTGGCAGACGATCGTTTCTGGCAGACGATCGTTTCTGGAGAACGTAACCTCTTCAGAGATCAGGCAGACTGAGGCTGTGAAATATCAGTTGAAGCTGGCACTTGGTGATTTCATCCAGAGATCACAGTTTCGAGATTATTGAGTTATTTTATCAGAGAATCACAGGGAACTTCATCTAGCAGTCAAGGCGTACTTTTCAGAGGACATTCATTTGAGATTTGGCACAATTTCCAAAGGCCGTACATTATTTATTACTGCTGCAGACAGGCCGTACTCTGTACCTGCAGGCCGTACGTATTTCCTTCAGAGATTATTCCCTGGCTTTCAGATACTGGCACTCAGTCTTGGGCGTTGGCTTTGTCTTGGGTTTTTCTGGAGATCTGGCATTGTATACGGAGACTGGAGAGTCATTTCTTTTACTGGCCGTACCATACAGCATTTATTGCAGCCGCCATAGAAGAAAATCAGGTTTTTTCATCAATAAATCTATTGTATTTCATTTATAGCTCCTTCTTTATCATTGTAATTGTTCTGAAGATGAATACATTGAAGCGCCTACCATATCTGAGCAATAAATTGTAATTTGGAATTTATTTAGATTTTATTTGAATTTCTTAGTAAAATCGCAGCAATCTATTATTTTTTCAAAACCCCTCAAAATCACAAAAAAAAAACCAAAAATTGCAAAAAACACAAAAACTTCAGTTGGGTTACGATTTGAGAACCACCAGAGTTCTGACAGTGGTATCAGAGCACAGATCTCCTGCCATCCTGTGCTTTTTCAGTGCTTTTTCAGTGCTTTTTAGTATTCAGAGTGCTTTTTGCTTGCCTTTTCATGAGCCGAGATCCTATTCAGTATATGAGAGGCGTAGGAACAGGCAAAGACGAGGATTGGACAGGTCCACCTATCCCTGAGGGTCAGACAGTGTCGGGGGTACTTGGGATTCACAGATCCAGTTCTAACAGTAGTGAGAACAGTGTTGCAACCCTAATGGTAGATCGTGAGATTCCTACAGAGGCACGTAGAGATCCAGGGAAGGCACATGCAGAGGGTGATATCACCGATGAGGAGTTTAGACGGAGACACGACAATATGATGGATATGATGTCTCAGCTGATGGGTACCATTAGACAGTGTACGCCCACACAGCCACACTACATTCAGATTGGACAGACGGGCGGGACTGCACCAGTGGATCAGCCATTGGCATCCGTACCTAGACAGCCGTCACCGATCTACCAGGAGCGTAGGCCAGGCCAGCCTACTTTCTTACCTAGAGAGACTCCACCTCAGACTCCAGGAGCAGAGCATCGGGTACAGCATCAGGAGTTTCAGCCTCAGAATGGCATGTCAGTGGCTGACTTGACGAGATTTCATGGCGAGTACATGTCTTTAGCGCCTGAGATCCGGCAGGCACTTACATTTCATGAGTTTATAGATGTCTATAAACCCAGAGGAGGCGGTAGATTTGATCGTAGACCCCCACAGCATCAGCAGCAGCAGCCACAGGTGAATAGAGACTTGCAGTATGCGGTGAGCAAGATTACGCTGCCATATTTTGATGGGTCAGAGAAGACATCAGCTAGGTCTTGGGTCCAGAAATTGGACAATTACTTGTCACTTAGGCCTATGCAGGAGGATGAGGCAATTAAATTTGCCACTTTACATCTTGACGGAGTAGCACACGATTAGTGGCACCATGGCATGTACACGTTAGGCCATCATGCGGTCAATACCTATCAGGAGTTCACCAGCAGACTGATAGAGAGATTCGATAAGAAGGATCCAGAACTGTATTTCAGAGAGTTGGCTCAGCTCAGACAGACAGGCAGTTTGGATGCATACATAGGTGAGTTTCAGAGAGTTGCAGTTATGGTGACTGGCATTTCAGAGCGGAGACTCATTATATTATTTGTTGAGGGTTTGACAGAACCCATGAGAGGTTGGGTCAAGGCTTTTGACCCTCCCACACTTCAGGAGGCCATGCGGAAGGCACGAAGCATGGAACTTGCAGCACCTCGCAGTAAGTTCAATTCAGGGTCCACTCCATACACGAGACCCAACAGGCCTTTCGATAGAAACAATGACAGAAATAGACCCTTTGACAGGAGGAAGGATCAACAGGATCCGAAGAGACAGAATGCACCACCGTTTGACAGAGAAACATTGAATGAATTACGTAAGAAAAAGTTGTGTTTTTGGTGCAAGGCACCCTATGATGAAAAACACATATGCCCACTTCGTCCGAAAGTCAAAAATAACCAAATGGAGTGGTTTTACGAGGGCGAAGAACAATCTGATCTGTCAGACCAGCAAGCTGATTCCGAGCATTCAGATGATGAGAGGTCCGAAAATGAGGTTGAACATGAAGGTGGAAGGAAGCTACAGGAAGCCCATTTGACCAGCCTTCAGAGAGATGGATCATTTCGACTTCGCGGACTCTTAGCAGGTCAGAAGGTGATTACTTTGTTGGATACGGGTGCTACACATAATTTTATTGATGCACGTCTAGTGGAGAGACGTGGTATCCAAACAGAGGCTTTCGAGGGTATTCGAGTCAAGGTGGCTGACGGATATACTCTTAGGTGCGACAGAAAGATTACTGATCTTCCGATGAGACTGAACAACTATGAATTCAAGACTGAATTCTATGTTGTTAATATGGGTGATACAGATGTGGTATTAGGGATGGCATGGTTACATGATTTGGGTGAGTTCACGCTCAACCTACGGGATATGGAGATGAAATTCAAGGTTGACGGAAGACCACATGTCATCAAGGCAATACGGGACAGTAATCTTAGGATGGTTTCATTCAGGCGGATGGAGAGGCTCATTCGTCATGATATGGTTGACTGGGCGGCTGAGTGCATGTTGATGCCAGCCCAGCAGGAGCCGCAGAAGGGTGAGTACCACCCTGACATACAGATTTTGAGGACTAAACACTCCCAAGTGTTTAGTGATATTCCACCTGGTAGACCTCCAAACAGGGGTACGAAGCACATTATTGAGTTGGAGGAGGGCGCAAAGGCCGTGATGATCACTCCCTACCGACATCCGAAACGACTCAAGGATGAGATAGAGAAGACCATTAATGAGTTGTTAGCTATGGGTCATATCAGACCTAGCAAATCCCCTTTTGCTTCATCGGTTGTATTGGTGAAGAAGAAGGATGGATCACTTCGGATGTGCATCGATTACAGGCAGCTCAACAAAAGAACCATCAAGAACAGGTACCCTATTCCACGTATTGATGAGTTGATAGATGAGTTGCATGGAGCAGTCTTCTTTACGAAGATTGATTTGAGATCAGGGTACCATCAGATACAGATGAGGGAGCAGGATATTGAGAAAACCGCTTTCCGGTGTCATTATGGGCCACTTCCGAAGTTCTTTTTCGTTATACCCTTCTACAATTCAATGCACCTCCGCCACCTTCGTGCCACTATGAATCGTGGTTTTCAGTGCTCACTTGAGGAGAGATTTGTGCTAGTCTTCTTTGACGACATTTTGGTTTATAGCAGGCCATGGATGAGCATCTGGCTCATTTGGACACAGTCTTGGGTATCTTAGCAGATGAGTCTTTCTATGCTAAGGAATCCAAGTGCGAGCTTGGCATGGAGGAGTTGTTATATCTAGGGCACATAATCAGTGCCAAGGGAGTGAGTATGGACCCTGAAAAGGTCCGAGCTATTGTTGACTGGCCGGTACCTGAGAACCTTACGTAGCTTAGAGGTTTCATTGGGCTGTGTGCATTCTACAGGAGATTTGTTAGCGGGTTCTCACGTCACGCCGCACCCCTTACTGACTTAACGAAGAAGGGGGCTTTTCTTTGGTCACCACAGGCGCAGGAGTGCTTTGATAGGTTCAAGGTGATCATGACTTCATGTCCTGTGCTAGCATTGCCTGACTTTACGAAGTCATTTGATTTATTCTGTGATGCTTCTGGAGAGGGCATTGGTGCCGTTTTGATGCAGGAGCGACATCCTATTGCATTCGAGAGCAGGAAGCTCAGGGGTCCTGAGAGATTCTATAGTATTTACGACAAGGAGATGTTAGCCATTATGCATGCATTGGCTAAGTTTAGGCAGCATTCGTAGGCAGCAAATTCAAGGTTCGCATTGCATCATAACAGCCTAAAACATTTCCTTGGACAACGAGACTTGAACGAGAGGCAGCAGAAATGGGTCAGTAAACTGCAGTCATATGACTTCGACATTACTTTCATTAAGGGGAAGCAGAATATAGTAGCTGACGCCTTATCTCGCAGACCCCAGTTGAATGCCTTAGCATAGATCACAGAGGATTGGAGGCATCGGATTATTGCCGAGTATGCTAAGAACCCATGGGCTTCTAGCATCATTGATAGGACAGAGCAGGACGACAGGTATACTGTTGTAGATGACTTGATCATTTACAAGGGGCGGATTCTTTTGGTTCCTGACTCTGAGGTACGGACTACAGTTTTGAGAGCCTTTCACGACCTTCCTATGGCGGGCCATCCTGGATACTACAAGACTTACAAAATGGTTCGGGAACAGTTTACTTGGAAAGGGCTGAAAACTGATGTATTGCGGTATGTCCATGAGTGTTCTGTGTGCCAACAGAACAAGCAGGAGCACACTTATCCTGCTGAATTACTTCAGCCACTTCCGATACCTGACAGGAAGTGGGAGTGTTTATCTATGGACTTTATCACGGGTTTGCCGAAAGCCCAGGGTAAAGATTGCATCTATGTAGTGGTCGATCAGTTGACTAAATACGCCCATTTTTTCCCGATTACGACTACTTTCACAAAGATCGCAGACGCAGAGTTGTTCTTCGTGAGAGGTTTTCCCGCTGCACTCCGATTGCCCTAATTTTGATAAATGGCCGATAGAGATAGCTCTGCCCATGAGCAACTTTTGGCGAGTTGTTCGTGCTTTCAGGGACCGAAATGACAATCGAAAATTTACCATCCGTAATCGATGGACGTATTTGAGATTGTCAATAAGTGGGTGGAAGGTTATTTACAATTATATATTGGTCAGCAGAGCTTTGGGTGAGGTGGATTTATTTGTGCTGGTATTGTTATAACTCGACTCACCATATGACGAGCACAGATGACCCTTCATGGCTTAGACGTATGCCTAATCTTCCGGATTTGATTTTGCTTATACGAGTGCCGGTGCGTGGGATATACGCGAGTCAGCCAGGATATCTGGCGGTCTCTCCGAGACAACATCCAAGAAAGTACGTAACGCTATAAGCAAGATGTCGACGTAAGAGGGCTGGAGCTGAAGTTTTGAGGTGGGTGATATGGTGTACCCTATGTTGCAGCCGTGATCGCCGCCTACTCGCTGAAGAGTGGGGCAGAGAAACTAAAACCTCGTTATTATGGTCCATTTCGTGTTGTCAGACGAGTGGGCGAGGTTGCTTATGAGTTGGACTTGCCAGCTGGTAGCAAGGTCCATAATGTATTTCACGTTTCTCGCCTGAAGAAGGCATTGGGTCAGCATGTTATACCCTCTCCAGTTTTGCCACCCCTTGATGATGAAGGGAAACCGATACTAGTACCTGAGGCCATCCTCGAGATGAGAGAGAAACACCTTCGGAGGTGGGTGATCAGGGAATATCTGATCAAGTGGAGAGATTTGTCAGTTGAGGATGCTACATGGGAGTCCGAGAAGATTTTACAGCATCCGAAGTTGAGATTGCTTGAGGACAAGCAATTTCGTGGAGGAAGCGGATCATCATGTCCCCATCCTAGTTACATAGTAATAAATGCGACGAGAAGTTACTCATCATTTGATCCTCAGAGGGTCTATTGTAGAGGTTCGTGAGGATCATTTTGGCGCTGTTCGTTGGTTAGTCTAATCAAGTAGCAGGTCGTTGGGCCTTCGCAGAATCTTCCGTGAGAGCTTTCTATTTTTAGAAAGTTAGGTCAGACGGAAGCTGCTATTTCGGGCAGGGCACCTGGTGCAGTTATTCAGCTCAGTTTCGACCCAGTTCAGTAGTTGATTGATTTGACGGAGAAATAAGGAGTAATAATTATTGAGTTATTAAATATTTAATAATTTGACTTTATAATAAAGTCACTTTATTGAAATATTAAAATATTTAATTATTTGGCTAAGTTATAAAGTATTTAATTATACTTTATAATATATTATTAAAAGGTGACTTAATGAGTATTTATATTCATTAAAAAGGGGACGCCAATGATTAATTATTTTTCCTAAGTCAAAGAGCAAATTAAATCATTAATTTAAATGATTTATTAAAAGGGAGAATAGGTCGAATTTTCTCAAGGAGCAATATATACTCTTCACAGGCAAAATCGAACTATCATGTTATTATTCAATTTTGTCTTGAACTTGCATCTGAACTTTGGAGTTTGCAAACCCTAGGGTTTCTGGCAGACGATCGTTTCTGGAGAACGTAACCTCTTCAGAGATCAGGCAGACTGAGGCTGTGAAATATCAGTTGAAGCTGGCACTTGGTGATTTCATCCAGAGATCACAGTTTCGAGATTATTGAGTTATTTTATCAGAGAATCACAGGGAACTTCATCTAGCAGTCAAGGCGTACTTTTCAGAGGACATTCATTTGAGATTTGGCACAATTTCCAAAGGCCGTACATTATTTATTACTGCTGCAGACAGGCCGTACTCTGTACCTGCAGGCCGTACGTATTTCCTTCAGAGATTATTCCCTGGCTTTCAGATACTGGCACTCAGTCTTGGGCGTTGGCTTTGTCTTGGGTTTTTCTGGAGATCTGGCATTGTATACGGAGACTGGAGAGTCATTTCTTTTACTGGCCGTACCATACAGCATTTATTGCAGCCGCCATAGAAGAAAATCAGGTTTTTTCATCAATAAATCTATTGTATTTCATTTATAGCTCCTTCTTTATCATTGTAATTGTTCTGAAGATGAATACATTGAAGCGCCTACCATATCTGAGCAATAAATTGTAATTTGGAATTTATTTAGATTTTATTTGAATTTCTTAGTAAAATCGCAGCAATCTATTATTTTGTCAAAACCCCTCAAAATCACAAAAAAAACCAAAAATTGCAAAAAACACAAAAACTTCAGTTGGGTTACGATTTGAGAACCACCAGGGTTCTGACAGAGCTAGTTACCGTTGCACCAAAAGCCCGGACTGGTAGTGAACGGCACCCCTCTTAGCATTAAGGGGGCATCCCCAGGATAGGTACTCCCGCCGAAGACCCCGGACACGTGGCTGGGCAAACCGCTCGGACAGACCTACGTCACCTTTCGATAGGGGCCCGCATCGGGACATCACAGCCCACCACGCTCCGCGAGTCTTGACCTCGAGACCTCCAGCTTTGATACCAAGCTAGGTACCGTTGCACCAAAATCCCGGACTGGTAGTGAACGGCACCCCTCTTAGCGTGAAGGGGGCATCCCCAGGATGGGTACTCCCGCCGAAGACCCCGGACACGTGGCTGGGCAAACCGCTCGGACAGACCTACGTCACCTTCCGATAGGGGCCCGCATCGGGACATCACAGTCTCTCACCATCTTCATAAGTAATCATGGTCAATTGTTAAACCATGTGGCTTGTCAACATGATGTAGGATACCCTTCGAATGAAACTTCAACCACACCGAGAAGAATTTTGAGACAAGTCTCACAAACTCCTAAGTCTCTTCGATTGTGCCTTCAAACACAGTTTAATTAACAATTTTGCTTTTTCCATAAATCAACCTCCTTTATAACCATGTAACAAGTGATTGAATGCTTTTAAAATAAGGTTATTCTTTCCGAGCACATTTGATATGCGTATTTTGGAATTATCTTCGACATAGACAAGTCCATTTGTTATTGTTGGTGGCACTTTTTGTGGTTATGATAATTGTTGCGGAGGCTGCCCGTAGTTAGGAAACTCAATGTGAATGCCGCTGGCTTTATCCTTTAGAGCTCTGGCTGGAGAAGCAGTAGTTAGGACAACCACTTTGAACACCACCATAATAGGAAGAGTCTCCGTTGGTAACCATGACTGCAAGGTATCGAGTTAGTAGATTGTGAAGCTAGGATTTGAATCACAAATGGGGAGAGCTCTATATAATATACCTATGCATAGGAGGTTACAGCCCAGATACTTTATTCCGCCATAGCAAAACATTATATCATATAATTTCCTCCTTCGAAGACTTGATGACAACTTTTCCTATGACTTGAGAGAGAAATGACATAATTCCTTTTGCAAATCACTTGAAGGAATTGCAATTGAAATGAAGATGAATTCAAAGAATAATTCGGCTTGCGAATATATAAATGACTTCATTTCTTTTATCTTTTTCCTGAGTTTAGGATCTTCATTAAAATTCATTCACAGATTCTCTAAAGGGTTCGAAAGTCTGATTAAAACGCCCATTCCATGCATGAGAAACTTTGGGCAAGAGGACTGCGAACTTTCTCTATTTGCTGCGTAATTTCCACCTAGCTTTCAAAGCAATGATCCCATCAAATCTATGCACGACATAGAGGATCCAAATGTAAAAGAAAAGTTACTTGAAATACCAAGTCTTTGCTCATAAATGATCCTCAAGCACAAAGAACATATATCAACACAACCATCACAGGCTCAAATGGCATCTTGAGGGGGGAAATTTTAAAAATTTCCTTGACCAAAATTGGGACTAACAAGTTGTAATATTATGCTTAGTTATACCAGTAGTTTACAAGTAGTTTTAATTCAACATCTCATGAACAACTGAGTTGGGCTTGAAGATTGTTATTAGTCGCTCCTTCTCGAGCCTTGCTACATATTCTGTGTAATTATTTCATGTGTTTTCAATTAGCTTTCCAATTGTTTGAAAAAATGTTTCCTTGCTTAATGATGGACATTTATTGACATAGTACTTGGATGTGGTTATTGAAGTGAAATAGTTTCTTTTCTATCAAAGATTGTAATAACTGGGCAATTAACTACCAGTAATTTATTTGATTACTAAAGATCCTGGTTAGTTCACTCTAGATCCTTGTCTATCATTGTAAAAGATCTTGGTTTGTTTGTCTATTGGATCCTCTTCTTTTTCAATATATTACCTGTTAGCTTGCATGCATCAAAATAAGGTGATATAGTTTGTCATTTTAGCATTGAAGCAATTCAGTTTGTATTCAACTAGTTTGGCTTAATCAGAATATGCATGCCATTATTAGCCATGTTAGTTTGATTGATTGTATGACTTTGCTTCTATTGTAAATTGGTTGGCTAGCCACTAATATCTTTTAGTTTAATTTTCATTATCCTCATTCTAGACTTCATATGCTCTCACCTTGCCCACATTGGGAACTTGGTGATTAGAAAGAGCTAGGATTTGAGTGATCGCAAAAATTTCTTGTAGATTGAGCTAACACCCTACAAGGGATATTACATATTGTATAGATTCATACCAAAGTTACTTGAAGCAAGGATGCATGTGTGAAGTGGTATGAATTTTTTTTCAAACTTTAGGAAGATGAGGCAATATACATATATGAAACAAGGCATAAATGAATGCATGGAGCATATAGGATATAGAGATAATACTTATAATACTTATTATATGATATTATAATTATTTCTTTATGATTGTACTACTATTATGCGCATTTTAGTAGGGAACATCTCATATTGTAAGCATGCATTTGTTGTTGGAAAATCCAAGAATGCTGTGTTTTATACATCTCATTTAGTGTGTTCTTCTCATTGCATGGATCATTTTCCAATTCATGTAATTGATTACTTTGGATTATCTTACTTTCCCCTTAAAGGAAATTTTTATGAATGTTAAAAAATTTCCATATATTTGTTGATTACATTTGAGCATTATGTAATCTTTCAGGTAACAGCAAATTTAACCCCTCTGAGCGGGAGCAGAGTGTCTGTAAAATTTGACAAGTTCAAGATTGCTGGTCTGGTGAGCATTATCATTTTTCTTCTGATTTTGTTGATTAGCAATGGTTCAGTTTCAAGAATTTTGTCCATTTTTATTCTCATTTGAATCGTTTTTCTCCATAGTCTTTTGTCATCAGTTGGATTTCCATCTTTTTCCAACCATCTTGTTGTTAACATGCTCATTTCCTCATCAACTGGATGTGAATGAAGTCCTACCTTGTTCTTGTAGATAACTATTGATGCACCTCCACAAGCCCAAGGGGAGTTGGAAATTACATATTTGGACGATGAATTGAGGTATGGTCTAAAATAGTTTTTGTGAAATGTTCTTTTGTGCTACCTTGAAAAAATTTGTATCTTGGTTTTGATTGTAAAGCTATACAGTTTCTTTTTAAATGATGTTATAAGTTCATGTAATTACTTTTATTAGAATATAGTAATAATTTTATGTTTTGAAAACTTTTTATATTTTAAAATAGTTAAATCAGAATTTAGGGGTTCTAGGCCTAAAAGCCATCTTTGTGTGTTTGCTGTAAATTTGTAAGAGTTAATGGTGACTCCCAACACACCCAAAAACAGTTGCTAGACCAAAATATCTTCTACAAGAGAAAATAAGAAGAATAGCTTGCTATGATTATGGATGCATGATTGATACAAATGTACATGAGAGGCTTTGCTTATAAAGGCAAGGTGAGGGATAGGATTAGACAAGGTTGTGACATGTGTCTTAATCCTATGTTATGAGACAACTAATTTGACAAAGAAGTCAAAAAGATAAGATCAGATCTTATCCAGACAACTAAGACTTCTAGAAGACCACCTAGGACATAAGTAAGCTTAACATGTGAATAAATCCCCCTTGCTAGGATTAACTAGGTACAAGAAATTTATTCACACCAACATCCCCTCTTAAATGCAACTTAGGGGGTAGATTATTATGCAAAGATGCAAAACATGAAAAAGATTATTATGGGTCCCAGCTACTGGGCCATGTTAGGTACTCATTTACAATGCAATCTCTCACAAATGGAGAAAAGGAGAAAATCTAGTGGGACAAAACTTCTCTCCAAAAGAGAAAAAAATACAAACAAGATGTATGGTGGACTCAATGATACCCCCCAACGACTACATCCATCATGAATATACAATTAATGACCCCACAAGAGGGAAAAAGAGAGACAAGATATCCCCCCCACAATGAAGAAGCTCCAATGCTGATGAAGAATGCCTAAAAACAAAAGACAATCCAATGCCTGGAAGCAACATATCTTCCCTTCGGAAGAAACAAATCCATAGTTTGATGAAGAAGCCACTCCATGTCCAACTAAAAGTAGGAAGGAGGAAGTCTTAAAATGTGTCTTTGAAAATTGATTAGGAGTCTCGAAGCTTGAAGAAGCCACAACATAATCATGGTCAAACTCAACCAAGAAATGTGACAAATCAAGGAAATGAGGAAACTCATGACTGTCAATCTCCAAAGACAAAGAAGATGGGATAATAGTTGTGTTGAAACTGTCATCAAAGAGGAGAGAAATCCCCTCAAGTGTGTCCTCCAAATCTGCAATATGAGACTCCAAAAACAAGTTAGAAATCCTCGTCAAATATTCATCCCACAAAGCAAGGTTTGGAAAACTATGATCATCTTGTTGAATAGAAGCATTGAAAGCTGAAGAAGCAGGAGGTGGAGGAGTAGGAAGCTCAACACTAGTCTTTGGAATACCAAGGTTTAGATGACCAAACTTCTCCTCACAAACATGATTCACACTTGATGAATGAGTGTGCATAGCAGTCAAAGGAACAATATCATCAACAAAAGCAAAATGGGAAAATGAATACAAATGAGATGAATGATCAACCATCTCTATAGCAATGATCTCTCTAGTCTCCAAGTTCCTTATGTATGCTCTATTAGGAGTGAACTCAACTGTTTTACCTTGTCCACTATGGGTAATTTGATTAACAGAAAGGAGATTAGATGACATCATTAAAAACGCCTTCTCCCATGTCAATAGAACCCTTCCCACACACCTTCATATGTGTTGTTACCCATCAAAGTATTAGGTGACAAGGCTCAAAATAAGAGAACATTCCCATAGATGATGTCGTATGATGAGATGCCACTGGATAAAGAAGCTAGCTTCTAGATTCAGGACTTGTAGAGGCCAAGAGTGCTTGTCCTTTCATTTTGAGTAGTCCATTTGCAACTCCTATGTTTCCTGATTGTGATGATGAAGCTGCTGCTGATTGAGATGTTGAAGAAGAAAAAGGCACTGATGAGGGCAACAAAATGTTATTCTTCTGAAGAAGGTGTGTTAGTTCATCAATCTTCTTATTGTAACATTTATGCTCATCATGTCCTAGCCTTTTACAATATGCACATTTCAACTTCTTTTTAGATGAGTCCTCTTTGGAAAAGGGAGTCGACTCATGAGTGCTTTTTGAAGGTAAATCCTTACCTTGCTCTTTAGACTTGGGGTTCTTATTTTGCTTCTTACCTTTGCCACTTGAATCATTTTGATCTTTTGCAAGAAGAACTTGAGATGTGGAAGACTTTCAATTTTCCCATGTGTGCCAACTTGGCTTGTTCCCTTGTGAGTTGAGTTGCAAATCCATCAAGAGAAGGCATTTTGTATGCATTGCCTAGGGTATCCATTGTAGCATAAAATATAGAAACAAACATTGAATAATCAGGACCTAGCTTAGCAAAATAGAAAGAATCAATTGTTCATTCTCTTTAGTGATCCCACAATCAGACAATTGTAGTCTAAGAGAATTGAGCTTAGTGAAGAAGTCTTGGATATTATTAAAATATGAAGGATTAAGATTCATAAGTTCATTCTTCAACTTAAATTTCCTCATTTTGTCTGGTTTACCAAAGAGACTCTCTAAGGTAGTTCAAACATCATTATGATGTGTACAAGATGCAACATGATATCTAAGGTCTCGAGAAATGGACAAAATAAGAGTGCCAAGGGCTTCATCCTTTCTGTCAAACCATTTTCTTTTTGTAGCTCTTGTGGGTTCTGGATTTGTGCTTGTTAGTTAACAGATTTGTCTCCTTAAATAATTTAACATAATTATTCAGTTGTGCCTAGAAATGAAGACAAATATATAACCAACAGTTGGGTAAGTTATGGATTAACTTCCTTCTGAATTCTAATGAGGTAGAACTCCCTCTTATGATGTAATTTTGGTTTTTAGAAGTATCCTTTTGACCAGAAAGCAGGAAAGGTAAAATTAACACCTATGCATAGCCATGACACAAATGCAATTTGATAAACTCAAAATAATATGAGTGAAGATAAGTGGCACGTAGATCATCCACCCGTACCCACGAATGATAATTAGGAAAAATGAAGAGTAATTCTTTTCAATAAATGAATCAATTAGAATTCACAGATTCTGTAATAAACACATACATAATCTGATATAACAAAAAATACATCAAAGAATGATTGCAAAGGACACATACGAAATCTATAATCAAAAGGAAACATAGATAAATACACAGATTTGAAACATCTCCTTTATTTCTCTAATGCAAACAATGAGTTCATAGACTGAAAATATCTCTGTGCAAAAGATTATGTTTGAAAAGAACAAACTGCCATATTCTCTCCTTCCATAACTCAACGATCATCCCCTTCCTTCGAAAATATTTCCCAATAAATAACCTTTCGGGAAGCTCCTTTCGATTCTCTGTAACCATTTCTTGAAATTGTCTTTTTTATTTTTATTTGAAAGACTTCATATTTCCAATTAACCAATAAAACTCTCTTATTTTCCCATCCTCCAAACATGACAACTGGGACACATGGTTGCCTTCATTGCACTCTTGTAGTAAATATTTCATGGTATCATCTACTTCGAAAGCTGCCATATTGCATATATTTTTTATAATGTGCAAGTTTGTTTGGATTGCCTATAACTTTGATAGGTATCTCACAAAATTTGCCCCCACCCACGACTCCATGTTGTAAGGCACTTTCAACAATCTAATGGTTTGACAAAACAATTCAATCCAGATGCTAGTTACAATTCTGCACTGTCGATACTGTTTGAGCAACAGGTTTCCATTATTCCGCAAACCATTCTGCAACATGAATGAGACCACAATCTTCAATCTTTATGCTTACACCACAAGCAATGCATTGTTAGATTCTCAATGATGTGCCTTCGGACTTCTAATCTCAACTACCTAGACTCCTACTTAAAATGGGCTTGTTGCCTTAGAATGTCAATTCTGCTCTCAACTCCCTGTCCAAGCTTTTATCATTTCACCTCCAACCTTGCTGCTCAAATGATCTTCAAACCTCTAGTTTATATAGGCAATTCTGAAATAATCCTCGAGGGAAAGAGCTCAAAGTAAATTAAGTTGGCCTTATGAAACAATTATCTCATACAACCATTCTTTCAATAATTCTAAAGCATTGGAAAGCATTACATTTCTTTGTACCAAGAATTAGGTCTTGAATAGTGATCATAATGGCTCCAAATCACCAAACACATAAATGTCTACCTTGTGAATGATTGTAGTTGGTCTTGTTCTTCATTGCAAGCATGTGATGTATTCCTCTTATCCTCCAAGTAAAGGAAAACAACCCCTATTTGAATAATTCAACCTTGTACCATCTCGAATCATGAAATACAAACATAAAACTCAATGGTGTCACTGCACAACTTCCCTGGGATGAATACTTGCTTTGTTGTTGCTGTGTAGTTTCGTCATTCCTGATGATGAAATCCATTATTGAGGCTCCTGTTTGAGTAACTATATTTGCACCATCTCCAATCATAAAATATGAACTCATGTATGACATCCGAAGAGCATCTTTGGCCTCAAGGTATTGTTTTTGGTCAATCAAAAATATTAATACCAGCAAGTATGCAAATATCTCCAACTCCAAAAGAATGTTGTGCTTGGCAGAAAACAACTTGATTTGTAGTTGAGGGAGTATCAACCTCCATATCCTTTTCTTCTTCCTTGCGATATAGTGATACCTCTACCTCATAGCTTCCACCATGGCACGACGTGGAAGATAGACTTGCAGGTGACGTTTGTGGATTGAAGCATCTATACAAAAGCTTCAGTAGACTAAGCTAAGAGTATCGCTTCCCCAATCAAGCTCAGGTCTAGAAAGTGCGGTTTTAGATATTTGAGATACCATTTATCACAACGCATAAAATCCCATTTCAGCATAGGATGGAACGACTTGCAAAGGGGTTTTGAATTTAGACTTCACATTTGCCAAATTTATTTGCTTGAAAGTTTCGAAAGCAATTTTCAACAAATCCATTTAGTGCTACGCTGTCATCATGGTAGCTAAGAGATCATATTTCTTGAGGTACTTTGCTAAATATCTGCCTTGTCTATGCTTCCATATTTATTTGTCGGAAAAATACGAAGGTTCCAAAACCTCACGTGGTTTCCAAAGCCAGTTTCATAACTATTTTAAATAATCAATAACCTTTAAAATTCCACTTTTCCCCTTACTTTGTAGTATAGGTGATGTATCAACATTTTAAGAGATTGGTATAACCATAATGGGTGTCGGTGGAATAATTTTCCATTTTGATTTTTGCCTCCAAAAGTAGTGTTGGGAATTTTGATGGTTGTGATAACCTTGTTGGGCTCCAACAAGTTTTCTAAACTTTATAAACTTTCAGTATTTAATCAATTGTTTGAGGCCAAGAAATAATTTTTGAACGATTTTGTGATCGAAACTAAATCTCGAAGCTCTATAGATAAGACTTTGAGCAGAAAATTGAATATCTTTCCATTGAGAATATATCTTTCTGTGAAATTTTGATTGGATAATGTTTGATAGCCCCAAAGAATAACCTAGAATTTATTTCTGCTTTGGACACCCAAAACTCAAGCTTTGATGTTTTTTTGCAAACTATCCTGCCAAAAGATAAAACTTTAAAATTTCTCAGAGGACATTGCTTCTTGACACAAAAATTGGCTACATGAGAAAAAAAGAAGTTAGGATCAACCCCGGCCAAAGGATTTTGCACCAACTATTACGGATTTTCAAAATTAATTGTTTTTGTAGCTTGAAGAGTTGAACTACACGAGGTTCACCAGAGCCTATGAAGATTATGATCATTAGGGTATGGCAAGTTTACAAAAGTTTAAAATTGGCTAGGTCTAAATTGTGGACAATGGTGCTAAATGTGATTCTTTGCAACTTCAATTTTAACAATAAAACCCTATTTGTGATTTCCATTCATGATAGTTATATGGAGTTAGAAGTACGACTTTTGATAAATCCATGATAAAATAAAAAATTACAATAGAGGATGTAATGTCCCTGTTTTGGAGGTAATTTGATTTAATTAATTTAATTAATTAAGTTGTCCAAAATAATGAATATTTTATGAGGATGACTAATTAATTATTTTAATTAAATAAATAAGTGGTATTAAGTTAATTATTTATAAAGTTATCAAATAAATAAATATTAAAGGGTAACTTTATATTTAATTAATTTAATAAAGTGACTTGAATTATAAAATATTTTATAAAGTCACTTAATAAATAAAATAAAATAATGTTCTAGAAGTTTCTGGAGAAAGTGGAGAAAAAGAATAAATAGGCATCTTGGGCTTCATTCTTACGAGGGCAGATTTGATGTTGTTGTTGTTGTTGTTTCATCTTGTGGAGCCTAGGGTTTCTGCAGATTGCTTTGTATCATAGGAAACGGAAACTTCCTATTGATAGCAATTTTGAGGGTGTGAAATATCACCTGAATTATTGCAGCTAAGAGAGAGGTTACTTCAGACTTCTCAGTTGTGCTACATTGCAAATTTTGTGGCCTTTGGCCAAATTTGAAGATAGAGATTTTTATATCAGCTCATGAGCAGTTTGTGAGATTGCAAGTCATCTTGTTAAATTCTTCTTTGAGGAATCGATTTATGAGAAGGTTGTTGGTTCATGACCATTCCTCTAGGTATTGTGGAAAGACAATTTCCATTAAGAAATCTGGGCGCCTATCTTCAGCCATTTCCAGTTTTAGTAACAGCTGGTAGAGTTCATTATCTGATCATGAAGGTTCCTAAAAGCTACGATCTCTCCAATTTGTTGGAGCGCCATATTTAAGGAGACTCGGTAATGTTTTTTTGAAGACAAAGGAGTGACTAAGAGACTACATACGCATTCATTATAGAAGTCTGTTCTTAAGCAGCAGGGACGGCATACTAAGGGAATTCGATTTTCATGTTGAAGCCATTAGAAAGTCTATAACACTATAGAAGTCTTGGTTAGTTGGAGAGAAGGGAAGGCGCTGCATTTCTGGAAGTTAATCAACCACTATCAAGGAGAATCGAGCATCATTGTCATGTCCCCTTCTCAGTGACATCTCTCAGAGGACAGGATTGGCCTATCACACGACCCTCGTAGGCTGATTGACTGGATAGAGGGTCACTTCGGAGCTTGGCTCAGCTTCAGTCAGCGGAGTTTGATCAGTTGTCTTTCGTTCTGGCTCGATCGGAGACTATTTGCAGAATTGCTATTTTTAGCAGTTCCGGGCAGGCAGTGTGGGACCACTGCTATTTTTAGCAGTATGGCTTTGGCGGCATCAGGAATCACTTCAGAGTTCGTCAGTATCAGACGGATCAGTCATCGGGTTAGAAACGAGGAAGATATTAATATTTGATCGTATTGATTAAATATTAATTATTTAATGTTTATATTATAAAGTTATAATTTAAAATTATAACTTTAGTGATTGCCTTGAAGGGTGCGCCCATCATCAGAAGGGGCCAAAAGTGACTATTAAAATATTATAAAATATTTGACGGAGAACTATGGAGAAATTAAAGAATTAAAAGTCAAATATCATTTAAAACCCTATTATGGTGGAAATCGCACTTTTGTGAAAGATAAAGGGTTTTGCATTGGGAATTGTGCCATTATGTGATTATTGATTTTGAGAGACTGATCAAATTGATCTGAGCCTGAGACTTTAGGGTTTCGTGTTCGACTTCCTTGGGGAACGAGCCATCTCCAGCGGAAAGCAATTCAGAGAGTGTGCAATATCACTTGATTTATTGCCAACAGAGGTTTTCTTATCCAGAGAAAACTACAGAGCTTCAGAGATTGTTATTTGTTAGAGATTCTTCAGAGTTTTCATCCAGATATTATTTGTTCATCAAGGCGCCCATCTCAGAGATCCAAATATTGATTTTTGGAGAAGTCCGTACCATATTCATTGCTGATCTGACAGGCCGTACATTTCTGTCAGGCCGTACCAGCAATAAAAGACGTGCTCCTCTGTCTTGATTCATACGCCTATCCTTAGATCACATTCCTTCACCATCTGGAGGCGCTGGAGTTGCTGGAAACATTGGGAATCATCAGACTGGAGAAAGATCAAGCATTTATTACAGCCGTACAAAATCCGTACATTCTTAGCTTGCTGTTTTACCAGGTTTTTACCAAATAAAATCATTATTTCCTCTTGCATGTCAGTTGAACCATATTGTAATGAGCTATCATGAATAGAAGATGAAACGCCTCCATTATTAGTTGTAATTTCTATGCTTAATAGTCATCTAGTATTTTTTATTGAATTTATTTCAATTTCCTGCAAAAGCCGTACTGTTCATTAATTGCTTCAAAAACCAAAAAACTGCAAAAAAATCACAAAAAACCAAAATCGTTAGAAAAACTCAAAGATACAGTCAGATTCAGTGTCAGGGGGGGAAACTAGGGTTTCTACAATCATTGTCAGTCAACATTCATTTCCAGATTCTGTTATCTGCCATTATTTACCAGACTTATCAGCACATAGAGGAAGCCACGGTTTTATATGTTGCAGCCTTGTTTAGCCACGACTTGGCCTTCTACCTTGGGCGCACCATATTAAGGGTTGTGGAGATCATTTTTGTTGCATATTGGAGGCTTATATACTTGGCCATTATTTTATTTCTTCAGACCAACCAGAACAGGGGCGATCTCTTCAGAAATTTAGATTGTTGATGTATGATCTCCATCTTCCAAGATTTTGCTTGTTTCTTCATTGGTGGACAAGGGCGACTTCAAGAACCAGGTTCCTTGTTTATTTCATGCATATTATATTTCATTTAATTGCATAATAGGTGGTACGGCTGTAGGTGACAGTCTATATCAGACTTAAGTATTTATTCATATGTACAATGCCAAGAGTCTTGGCTATTTGCTATGATCATTGTAATGATGCATTCATAATAATAGTGGAGATATAAGTTGCTGTTTACAATAGATATTCTTGCAATGAAATTGTAAATGATAGGATGCATGGCAAGTGTTTAACATAATGTCTACTTGCTGTAGCTAAACATTGCATTCCTAGTTGCTCATATATTTGCATTGAAAATCCAAAAAGAATTGCATATTGTGTGTAGATCAGATTGTGGGCATTGTAGAAGTGTTTAAATCTATCTTAACATCCATTACTATCAAGCAACTTCAAACTGAAACACTACATCAGCCAGTCACAAGGTTGCACATGACCTGCTTGACAAAATTACAAGCAGCAAATCAGAGTAAATTGTGATCAGTTTGAGCAAGGCTCATTACAGAGGAACAAAAAATTACCCTTTGGAGCAAAGAAAATGCCACTTTTTCTACAAGTTTACAAGTTATGCCACAATACCAATCTGGCTTCAAACTGAAATTTTGAAATTGTAGCAAAAAATTTGCAAAAAGTGCATGTATAAAATTGAAGTGCTCTTGAATACCTTCCTAATGCTGTGAGAGTTGGGAAAAATGCAGAGTCCAGAGCAAAAAGTTATGAGCTTGGAGGCTGAAAAACAAGATTTGACTTCGAGCTGGAAAAACAGGCATCAAATAGCAAAATTCTGAAAAATTACCTGCACTATTGGAAAATTCACAAAGCCAACTTTTTGGCAATATTTTGTTTTCAAAATTTTGCCTCTTGGATCAAAAGTTATTGCAAAATGAGAAAACCCTATTTTAGGGCCTAGGGATAAAAAAATAGGCCCTTAGGGCTTAGATGCTAGTCATTGATGTGACTTGGGGTTGTGTTGGGTGAAAACAATTCGCGCTGCTCGTAGGCGGTGGTGGGGTAGAATGTTTGGGTGGCACCACCTGAAATGGTGGTCCGTTGGTGAATGACGGTGATTGTGTCACCCGCTATGACCAGGGGCCACGGTAATTAAAACCACCCATGGAAATGAGAAAAATTAATTAAAAAAGACTGCCAAACCAAATAGTTTAAACCACAACAATTAAAATAAATTTTAATAATAAAAAAGTTTGTGATTTTGTACCCCAATCGACAATGCCAACATACACATAATATTATGTGCAGAGAATATGTTGTATAGTCAGAGAATATGCCATTGATTGCAGATTTGACGCCAATGTAGGTACAACTTGGTACAAATGGTATGGATCTGTACATTGTACGAACTACAAATTGCAAATTTTTGTTGTTCCAAAAATGCCTTGAATTTTTTTCGCCCAAATATGAATGTTCTATATGAAAATAGTGGTTTTTGGGCCTTTTGGATTCAACTATGAGGTCCGTTTCACCCCAAACTATACCCAACAAAAGCTCATGCACGAATCACCCTCAAATATGGGAAGGAATTTGCAACATTGGAGCTCTGATACCATGCAGGAGTTAATGGTGACTCCCAATACCCCTAGGAATAGTTGTTAGACCAAAATATCTTCCACAAGAGAGAAAATGGAAAGAATGGCTTGCTATGATTATGGATACAAGATTGATACAAATGTACATGAGAGGCTTTTCTTATAAAGGCAAGGTGAGGGGTAGGATCAAACAAGATTGTGACATATGTCTTAATCCTATGTTATGAGACAACTAACTTGACAAGAAAAGTAAAAAAGATAAGAAAAGATAAGATCTTATCTAGACAACTAACACTTCTAGAAGATCACCTAGGACCTAAGTAAACTTAAGATTGAGTAAGTCCCCCTTGCTAGGATTAGCTAGGTACAAGACAATTATTCACACCAACAAAATTCTCACACTATGTAGAATATTGTGTGCAAAACATATGTGATTCTACATATGTAATCACATGCCTTTACAAAAAAATATAGAGAAAATGCTTTATTCAAAACATATTGCAATGCTTTTGTTAGTGTAGAAAGAACTTGTCACAAATTAGCAGCCTTACCTTGACATTGGATTTGTGATTTGTAGAGCCAATGAATGTCGGCCATGTTTGTTGTCATGTGAAATTGAAATATGGTAATTCATTTCAAAGGGAAAAAAGCTTGAATATTTGAGAAATTTATTTCCCTTGATATAAGCTGAACAAAAGAAGACTGCAAGGAGAGTTGATTTAATGTATATCATTGGAATAAGCAACTTGACAGATTTTTTCATAGTTAATACATAAAATTATGAACTACAAATTGGTCATTCCCAGTTAAGAAATAGTTGGGGTATCTTGTATTGGAGTGTAAACTCTAAATAAGGTGCCCAATTCCACTCAAACTCGATAGTACTTCAGTCCAATAGGGCTGTTGAGTTGATAAACCCAAAATTTGGAATAATGGTGATCACTCTTTTTTGTAAAGTCATGATTGTAGAAAATTTCATAGCAAGACATAGGTTCTAGTCTTCCTTTCAAACTTAGAAAATGCTAGAAAAAGCTATAGGAAGTTTCTCTAGGGAGAAGTAAGGAGGGGTGAAAGCAGTTCCTTTTATCATAGTTTCAAAGCTCATGAATAAGCAAAACCTGACAAGGCTAATTTTGACTTGGACTCAATGACTCACCAAAAATTGGCAAAAACTTGGGAAAACTTGGTGTTGGATGAGTTATCAACATGGACTTGTAGACTACTCACAAGTACTTGCCACAAGTTCAAACCTACAACTTGCCAAAACTTGCTTGTGAGTAAATGGGCTAGTTATTTTGACACCCTCTTGTAATATCTCTTGCTCAAACTGACTTCAAATAACTGACTTGTGCCTCAAGGAAATCTGTCAAAATACTTGTTGTGCAAAGTGGTAGTTTGCTGTTATGATGTTTCAGTTTGCTGGCTTGTGTGAAATTCGAACATAAACTGATGCAACTTGCCTTGAAATGAATGCTAAATGATTAAACTACGAGTTAAGCATGAAATGCAATTGTTTTTTTATTTTTCGAATGCAATAGATGACTAATGCAAGTATAAATCAACACCTACAGCCAATTGACATTTTGTCAAACAATTGGCATGCAAACTAATATGCTGATTATGAATGCTATAAAGATGAACATTTCATTGAACATATGGCATGCAACTTATAACCCCTTTATTGAATGCAAACCCAAGTACAAAGATGTCATGAATTCGCCAAAACTCTTGGCTTACAATGAGATGTATATACAATGCCAAATCTGATGTGAATGACCACCTACAGCAGCAACACTAAATGACTAGAATAACAATGCAAATTAATTTCAAAATGCATGAAGAACCTGGCTATAACAGCGCCCAATGATGATGATGAAGAAGCAATTAATATCCGATGAAATGAGCTCCTTCCTAGCCCAAGTCGATGCCTTCTCCCAGCCGCCCCTGTTCTGATGTAGAATGGCAATATAAGATTATACGCAGCCTCGAAGTCTCCTCTCAAGCACCAAATATCATCACAATGCCCTCATAGATGGAGTGCTCCAACTGGGAAGAGAAATCGATGCACATATGGGCCTCCATGAATGAAATCATGGTCTCTATGAAGTTGCTATGATGACTGATAATGACTAATATTTAAATCAGAATAGGTAAGATGCAAGTCGACTTCTAGATAGCAAAATCGACGAACACTCCAAGCACAAAATGTCTCCAAATCGAACCTAGCAAAATTGGCCCTTGGCCACAAATTTTGGCACCAATGAAAGAACTGAGATATCCCTTCCAATATGCAACCCTTTGGAGGATATTTCACCACCTCAGTTATGCCAATCTATGGGAGTTTTCGTTTCCAAAGACCAAGTAGACAACTTGCGGAAACCCTTGGCTCCACAAAGACTCATCAAGTGCAAATGACAATTACTGGATGCCTAGAAGCTTGATTTGTTCTTCTCTTATACTTTTTCAATCCAACTTCAAGAAGGTTCTAGAAAATAATATTATTTTATTTTAGTGACTTTATGATATAATATTTTATTTGAGTCACTATATTGAATTAATTAAATATAAGGTTACTTTTTGATTTTACATTATGTAATAACCTTATAAAATAATTAATTTAAAAATTTCTCCCTTATTTCTCCATTTAGCCTTCGGGAGCATGAAGGCTAAATTTTCACCATGATGGCCACTAGGAAAGGGACATTACACCTCTGTAACTTGCAAATACATAAATCTCTGAGAGTTTTTTGGTGAGTTTCAAAACAATAACTTTGATGGTTTGGTTTGTTTGCATCCTTTCGAGTGATCAAGGAGATTGCACATCTTGCATTAGAGATCAAGGATCATGTTAAATAGGTAAATGGATTGTAAGATTAGTAGATGGTGAGGCCCCTTTGAGGTACCCCATAACAAAATATTTACTATTTATAATATACAAGGAATGTAATGACCCTGCTCAAGTCTGATTGAAAAGCTTCTGATTTTGACCTTGGTAATTTCATCGAACACTTTGCATACAAGGGATATGTGACTGATATAAAATTTCAGATTGCTTCTATGACTCTTATCTCCACTCCACATCAATAAGAATGTTTGCAAATGACTTTAAATTGACTAAACAATGTTCTAACATGAATGTGCAACTTATTTTGACAATATTCAATGCATATATATGATCTAAACATGATAAATGATCACCTACAACCAACTGGTAATTTTAACAAACAGTTGGTATGCAACTACTATGCTGATAATAACATCTACAGCCACTTGACATTACGTCAAACAGTTGGCATACATCCTCATACAATATTCAAATGATCATTACAACAATTTATAACTCCCAACTGATGATATCTTTATTGTTTCAATACCTTCTACAATGATGACAATGAAAATGCCAAGACTCTTGGTTTACATCCAAATAATATTTTTAATCAGATCTGATACAAAGTGTGCACCTACAGCAGCTAACATAAATGCATCTATATGATCATTAAAATGCATACAAATTACAAGGAACCTGGAATGTGAAGTTGCCTCATGCCAACATTGGAGAAGCAAGCTATCAAGTGAAATGATGACCATGTGAGACCAAATCGACCATCAGACCCAGCCGCCCCTGTTTCTGTTAAAATAATTTATATAAAATAATTCTCCACTCCTACACCCTCCATTATGCATCAAGTTTCGTCACCACACTCCAATGAAGTGAGTGCCCCCAATTAGCTAGCAAAATCGCTCAAGGTTGAGTGAGCTATGATAAAAAATACACCACTATCATACTGGCTGCCATGACTAGAATTTATAATAGAATGCTGGTATATTGGATTAGCATGCAAGTTGTCCTCCTAGATGATGAATAGATGAAGACTATGAACCTCCAAAATTGTCTCCAATTCAAATTGTTCTTCTAATGATGAAGTCAATGGATTCAATAGGCTGCCATGAAAATTTGGAATAGACTGATATTTAAATCTGAATATGCACAATGCAAATCAACCTTCAAAAGAATGAAGACTTCAAATACCAAAATGTCTCCAACACTTTCACCAATCGAACTATGTCAAAAACTTGGCCAAAGGCTACTAAGTTTTTGCAATGAAGCTCAAATAAAAAGTCTGAAGTAACTTTCTCTCAACTGCAATAATTCAAATGATATTTCACACCCTCAAAATTGCTTACCAATTGAGAGTTTTCGTTCTCAATGGCCAACTGAAACAACTGTAGAAACCCTAGGCTCCACAACTGAAAATATCAAATCAATACTCAAAATTTGGATGATAGGCAATGAGCTCCTCATGTCTATTTATTCTTTTCCTCAAGAGGTCGGCCTCCTTCTAGAACTTTCGAAGTTAGCTTCTAGAAAGAATATTATAATATTATTTTATTATTGCACTTTATAATAACATAAAATATTAACCAACTCCTAAAGTGTATTATAACATTATAATATAAAATAAAGGTTTCCATAAAGAGAAATATCCATGATGATACTAGGAAAACCTTCATGAAATCATGAAATGAGCCAACCAATCAACTGGGTATCTGCCAAACGACCCTCTTATCAAGTCCCATTAGCCTACGAGGATCAGGAATAGGCTAATTTCTCTAAATTCAAACACTCATGAAAAAGGGGACATTACAAGGAATTAGTAAGCTCTTCTATTTATGTGATAATAATACTAAATCTTTTTCAGTTTGTTGATTATTTCTGCTCAAGATATATGGATTTCATGACAATTGATTTTCTATTCTTGCCTTAGGAAATTATTATGCCTAAGATATAAGATCAGCAACTAAACATAGAATCATAAGCAGCACAAAACAAATTAACAAAATGAAAGAAAATCATATCACAAAAAAGGCGAGACAAGATTTTTGAAGTGGGAAAACCATTGACAAAAGAATTCCATGTGTATTGAGTGAAGATGGCACCTTGAAATCTTACACTGTTTACTATCTCTTTACTAGAAAAACCCATGGGAGTTTTAAAAGAACAAGATAATAAAAGATCACCATAAAGAAAAGGGATGGAGCAATTGGAAAGATAGGTCTTGTTTACAATTATATGATTGGTTTTGTCTCAATTTCAGTCAAGGGAAAGCTTGTCAAGGAATTCCTTTGTGGAGAAAATTGGTTTCCGATTGTATAGCATTAAAGGCTTGTATATAGGGTAGTTGAAGACTTGGGGTGATTTGAGGCATTCTTGGGAAGAAGATGAGTTTGCATGCAAGTGATATGATTGAGTGTTTTTTCTATTTTTGATGCATTTGCCTCTTGGACAGGGGTTGAAAACAATAATTATTGCGGTGAATGAATAGGCCATTTGCAATGGTGAATGTATCAAAAACTGGTGAACTCATCTTTGATAGCCAGTGAATTTGCTTCTTTGTGTGCAAAAACAATGTGTGGGGTTTTATTTGTTTGTTTCCATTTCTATGCATTGTTTTGCATACCTTCACCCTTGGGAAGTGTGTGGGAAGTTATCTAAACATGTTTTGATGTGTGCACATGGGTTGACATTCATGTGCACATTGGTGAATGTGTCAAAAACTGGTCAACTCATCTTTGAGAATTGGCAAATTTGCTTCAAAAGAATGTGCAGTGTTTTATTTGTTTGTTTCCATTTCTATGCATTGTTTTGCATATCTCCACCCTTGGTAAGTGTGTGGGCAGTTATTTAAACATGATTTGATATGTGTACATGGGTTGACATTCATGTCTACCTTTAGAGCAAGTGGATTTTGCATTCTTGGTCATGTTTGAGTAGGGTTTTGGAATAGAACAGCTATTTAGTGTATGGTTGAGGTCTTGTAACTTGCTGAGCTGTATTGGTCATGTTCAAACCTACATATACCATCCTTGGTTGTGCTTGACAAATTCACAATGGAGTTGGAGAGTAATGGCTCTTCAAAGTGGAGTTTTCTACTTTCTAGGGTGTCTAGAGACCAAATTTGTGTTCCAGTCATTGTCAAATCTTCTTTTGTGTTGTTTCATGTTTTATAATGCTTTTTCATGATGTTTTGATGCTTATGTTGGAGTCTCCCATTGTTTAAGGGCTGTTAACACTTGATTATGCCTGATTAGAGGTTGCTTTGAGTAGTCACAAATCTAAAATACATTATTGGTGAGCTGATTAGAAGTGTATTGACCAGTTTAGGGACTAGATTGGTATTAGAGCAGATCTGGAACACCTATAGGTTGTCATTTATCAAAATTTTTGGTGTGTGCAGTTTTATGCCCACTACAAGTGTAATGTCCCCTTCTTGCTCTTGAGCAGTGTAGTGTTCAATTAGCCTATTCGAGAGTTTCCGTAGGCTAGTTGATGTGGTTAGGGGACTCAGTGACCAACATTGTAGTTCAGTCTTGGTTTTGAGAGGGGTTTCTATTTATAGCAATGGTCGGTTTATGATGTCTGCTATCTTCAGTTGGTCACAGTATTCTTTAGTGGTCTTCAGTTTTGCTCAGTTTGGCGTTTGGTGTACACTTACTATTTTTAGTAGTGCTATTTATAGTAAGTCTTTTTGGGGAGTTGGTCCCAGGCCAGTATGTATGCAGTAGTATTATTCTTCTTATTTGGTTTGGAGAGCCTAAGGTTGCTATATTTAATAATTGTTTTATTCAGTCACTTAAGTTGTTTTATAAACTTAAGTTGAGGGGGTGAGTGGTCATTCAAAAAGTACTTTGGGCCTAGGCATGCAACTTAAGTTGTTTTTAAAGAGCTTTATTAATATTTTATTCCTCCATGAAGTGGGACGCCTAGAGAGGGGAGAAAAGAGAATTTAAAATGTTTTATTTTTTGAAAGAAGAGAAGGGCGTGGGTTTTAGGAGGAAATTAAGAGAAGTTTCAAGTCTATCGCCCTAATTTCTTTATAACTTCATTTTGGCTCTCATTTGCACATCTCTACTTTGGAAACATAATTAAATGCTGTTGGATTTCTCCCAGATTGCTTGGGCTGCGAACTGAGGATGGAAACCCTCTTCATATGGGCTGATTTCGGTGGTGAAATATCCACTCTAGTCAGATTGTGAGTGATTCTACAACAGGGATCATATAGAGCTTCATAGAGTTCGATTTTTGGTGATTGTATGTAATGTCCCCATTTTTAGCACTACACCTTTCAGTGATTGATGGCCTATCCCCGGTGAGCTGTCGGCTAGTCAGAGGCAGAATTAGGGTTTCCGACTGCTTGGTGGGTTCTTTTGAGGATTCAGGGTTTTGCGTGTTGGAGTTTGGATGTTTGGATTCTGGATTCCTTCTGGGTTTTCAAAGAGCTTCGCGAAGGTATGACATGCAACTGCGTCGGGCCACCTTTTCGGACTTACTATTTTTAGTAAGTTATGACAGCCACATCTTGGAGTTTGGGATTTTGGATTGCGGATTCTTTCTGGGTTTTCAGAAAGCTTCGCAATGGTGTTGCATGCACTTGGATCCGAGCAACTTTCTGAATTTACTATTTTTAGTAAATTCTATTTTTGGCAGCAGTCCAGTTGGCATCAGTTCAGCAGGCTTTCCTCTTCAGGCAATTTAGTTGGTATTATTGATTTCTGGCCTTTTGATGCATTTTTGGAGAGATAAGTTATTTTAATTAAAATAATGTTAATTTTTAACATTGACCCCTTGGCCTAGCAGTATGACTTTAAGTTGTGTTTAAAAAGGGGACTTTAAGGGGTGGACGCCTCATGAGGTATTTTATTAATATTCTAAGGTTGAAAATATTGCTTGAGGAAGGGGACGCCTATTTGGAAGAAAAGTTTTATTTTATTAAAAAATGAATTAATCTCCTCAAGTTGGCGCCCAAGAAAGGAGATAATTGAAGATTAAATAAAATGCAAATACAAGTGGAAAAGTGGATTTGAAATTCAATTAATTTGGGCGCACTTTCTGGAGGCTTCTAGAAGTTCTTATCAAAAGCTATATAAGGAGAGGTTGGGTCTTCATTTGATCATCTTATTTTTCTATCATACTGTTATGCTGCTGAAATACTTTCAGAGTTACTTCGAGGGATGCATACCTCCTAGCCATTTCTCTTGGTTTCGTGCTTGAAAGATAGCACCTAGCTAAGGCTTTAGAGACTGCTTCTCATCCAGACAAGCAGACAGAGCATCAAGGTTGAAGATTTCAAAGATTTTGTCAGTTTTGCATTTGCTGGTTAGGGTTTGGCTGAAGTAGAAATCTGCTCATAAGTCTTTGCATGAATTTTTGTTGGTTCTGGGTACTTTACACATGGTTTCCTCATCCTAGGGCACCCCTCTTTGGTGAGTTTCAGAATTTATTATTGAGTGTATGATTTTATCTTCTCAAAATCGCCCTTCTCCTTGGCCGTACCATTTTGGGCTGTCTTGGGAAGTGTGCCAAAAAAAATAATATTGCATTTTGATAGTCATTTCTCAGTCAGTTTTTCATTGTCAGCATTCTAGCTCTCGTTTGCTTCTAGTTTCAAGTGATTTGGTTGGGTTTTGAGTGAGTTATGAGCTTTTTAGTGGATTACTGTGTTGTTGGTTGATGTTTCCAGATTTGCTGATTTTATATCAGACTTCCAGAAGTTCGGTTCATGTGTTGTTTTCTCAATATTGTGAAGTCAAATAAGTCGGAACAACATTCTATCAGTGGTTGCTTTGGTTTAACAGTTTGTAACACTTTGTAATCTGCAGATTGTGCATTGTAAGGCTGTTAATAGTAGTACTATTTCAGTCATTTTTATATTCTGCAATTATTTAGTTTTAGCAGCAGCAAACCTAATAATCTTTGGACGGTTTATCGCCAGAGATGGGTGAATGAACTACGCACTTAAAGTTCTTGGATGGTATTCCACCAAGAAGGGAATTAAAGCTTTGCACTTCTTACATTGTATTCGCTCCTGCTGAATAAGTGGTAGAGCTTTCTTTCAGCATTGTATTTACTTTTTGTTACTCCGCCAGATGGTCGCTACTTGCCCTACTTGGGTCGGAAAGCACATCCGTGGTGTTGAGTTTTTTCCTTTAATTGCTGGTTATGATTTGAGCTGACCTTTAACGGGTTCTTGTTGTACTAGATTGTTCATTGTAAAATTTAAAAAAATTGGTCCGGTTCATTACATTGTAAATGAAGATTTATTAGTATTTTTGAGGAGTTTTGGTGTGGTTTGTTTAGTTTTTTTAGTTTGGTGTGATTTTATGAAGATTTGGTGAGTTTTATATCTTTTTTTGGGTAATACTTTGTTGGACCTGAACTCACGTTTTTGCTCATAGCTCTAAGATGGACTGAGATATCAAAATGGGTAGTGATTCAATGTAAGACTCATCTCTAGCTGATTCCAATGAGTACTAGATTGCATTTTTTGAGCAAGTTTTGGAATTTCTAGAGAGGATCAAACTTTTCAAGGGGGACGCCCTTTGCTGCCTAAAATTTCCGTTTGTGACTGGCATGTGTTTGGTTTTGGTTGTTGAACATTTGGGACTGAATATGGAGGTCTAGGCGTTGGAGAAACAAGGTGTTTGAATGTCATATGCTTGGGTATTATTTGTTGCCAACCAAGAGACTCATTGTTGCTGTTGAAAGGTCCCTGTCATGATTGTAAACTCATATACCAGGTCTGATAACTCATTGTATTATTCTGATTTAAAACTGAAAATGAATGCTTATGATATTTATTGCAATCTCTATTGAGAAGGTATTGTTCTCTAGTGTTTCTTGTTCATTGTAATCATTTCTTATGTTGTATACATCTGAAAACACTTTTGAAACAAACAAAAATCACTTCATTGAACAAGTAAAACAACAAATAGAAGTTAAAAAAAAAAATCAGGGTTGTATGTTACAATGGTATCAGAGCCAAACCCTTCCTGCCATCCTGTGTAATCATATGAAACCAACACTCTTCATTCTATGAGAGCAAGAGAACAGAGGTATATACAAAGGGAGATTAGAAAAGGACATTGGCAACCCCCGCCTATTTCAGAAGGCCAGACAATTTTAGGTGTTCTTAAGGCTCATTGGGAGTCTTCATTAGGTACAAAAATGCAGCCAGATTCTCAAGGTGGTGAGGACAGGACAGTAGGTAATATGGTTGAGAGAGGAAAAGAGAGAGCGAGGTCACAAAGTCTTGGAGCTAGGATGGAGAAGAAATTTGACACTATGAACATGGTATCTCAATTGTTGGGAAAGATTGGGCAAATATAGTGGTGCAAACTACTCCTAACAATCCACAGGTCAACACAATGCACATAGGGGAACATAGTGTTTCAAATCAGCATAGTGGTAATGGGGGACAACGCACTACAGCTGATTCGTACATCTCTTCTAGGCCCTTTCAGCTCACTTTCGTAGCTAAGGAGGCACCTCAACCCAATCCAGATACCTTTTTGCCATTTGTGGACAGCTTAAGGGAAGGATATGCTAAGTATGACACTCTTCCCAAAGCTATTAAGATGAACCTATCTTACAATGAATTCTCGGATCAGAAGAGAAAAAGGAATGGAAACGGAAATAGATTTGATCAGAGAGGCCCAGCAGTGCAAAGAGACTTGTAGCAGGCTATTGGCAAGGTAACACTTGCCCACTTTGATGGGAGTGATAGTTGTATAGTGAGAGCTTGGGTACAAAAGCTTGAAAATCATTTAGCTCTTAGACTCATGATGGAGGAAGAGGCAATTAAGTTTACCACGTTACACTTGGATGGGGTAGCACATGAGTGGTGGTACCATGGCCTAGTTACATCGGGTCATCGGTCTATCACTACATATGATGAGTTCATCACTAGACTCATTGAAAGATTTGACAAGAAGAATCCCGAGATTCATTTCAGAGAGCTGGCCCAACTTAAGCAATATGGTACAGTAGAGGCTTATATAGCAGAATTTTAGAGGCTTTCAGTGATGGTTATAGGGATTACAAAGAGGAGAATGATGGTTTTATTCAGTGAAGGTCTTATGAAGCCACTTAAGGGATGGATAAAGGCATTTGAACCACCAACTTTGCATAAGGCGATGAAAAAAGCAAGAAGTATGGAGAGGGCAGTCCCTAAAGCAAAATTTCAGTCCAAACCTTTTATGCACAGAAAGGATAAGAGACTCTTTACTAAGGACACTTCTCAACAAAAAAAAATCAGTCACAAGGCTTGGTCTAAGGACCATATATGTGCTAAAGGGGGTAAAATACATCACAAAGAATACTATTCAGTAGAGGAAAGTGGCTCAGAAAGTTCAGACCAGCAATATGATTTTGATGAAAAGGAGGAAGAAGAGCCTCAAGAAGTGATAGAAAAGGGGGAGGCAAAGGAGTGTAAGCTTGCCCAACTATATAGCTTTTAGAAGAATGAATCCTTACGCATTAGGGGAGTCCTTAAGGGGTAGTGAATGATAGCATTGATTGACTCAGGAGTTACACATAATTTTATTGATGAGGGACTTGTAGCACGTAGGGGACTCCAGACATAGGAGGTTGATGGGTTTAGAGTGATGGTTGCAGACTGTTTCACCATTAACTGCACTTAGATAATTCCACAACTTTGCATCTAGTTGGGTAACCATGAGTTCAAGGATGATTTCTATGTGGTTGGAATTGGGGACACAAATGTAGTGATGGGCATTTAGTTGTTGCGTTCTCTAGGAGAGATCACTCTCAATTTTCAGACCTTAGAGCTGAAGTTCAAATTAGAGGGTAAAAATGTGCTATTGAGAGGGATATCAAATGGAGGACCTTGTGTTATCTCTTACAAGTGTATGGAGAGGCTTTTCAGACATGACTAGGTGGAGTGGGCAGCGGAGTGTATAGTCATGCCCCAGTTACAGAGGAGGAGAAACGTTCATATACACCCAACATACAGGCTTCGCTTACTAAGCAAAGCAAGGTTTTTGGCAGTATACCTCCTGAGAGGTCACCTAATAGAGGTATAGAGCACATCATTGAGTTAGAGGAGGGTACTAATCTAGTTATCACTACACCATACAGGCATCGTAAGAGACACAAGGACAAGATAGAAAAGGAAATCAAGGAGCTTTTGGACATGGGGCATATTAGGTTGAGTAAGAGTCCAGTTGCTTCTTCAGTGGTGCTAGTGAAGAAGAAGGATGGGACTATGCGCATGTGCATAGATTACAGGGCACTCAATAAGAAGACTATTAAAAATAGATATCCCATCCCACAGATTGATGAGCTCATTGATGAGCTACATGGAGCAGTCTATTTTTCTAAAATAGACTTGATGTCGGGAACCACCAAATCAGAGTTAGAGAGGACATTGAGAAAACAACGTTTAGATGCCACTATGGACATTTTAAGTTCCTTGTTATGCCCTTCGGATTGACTAACGCCCCTGCTACATTTCAGTCTTGCATGAACAGAGTTTTCAAATAGCAGTTGCTTAAGTTTGTCTTGATATTTTTTGATGATATTCTTATTTACAACAAATCATGGGAGGAGCACTTGAACTGCTTTGTTAGGCGTAACAACTAACACCTCACGGAGTAAAGTTGTTATGAGCGATATACACACTACGCAATGAGTGCTCTTCAAATTAGGAGGGAAGCTCCCTCGTTGTGCTTTGACAAAAATACTTGCAAAGGAAAATAAGCTAAACTATGTCCTGTCTTTTTGTTTCAGCTGTAGAGGCACAAGGCTTTCTTGAAAGAACTTATACGTTGCAGCTGAGTATTTTCTGGTTTTGCAGATCCACTAACTACAACTAAACTTAATCTATCCAATCTCCTCAGGAAAATAGAGCATGAGGAAACGGAGCAAGGTTTGACTATCTGACGATAAACGAATTCAGATTCTCTACTTGAAGGCAAGGTGGCGTGACTATTATCTCAACCTGAATAAGTTTATTGGGCACAAAACAGATTTAAGAATTTACCATGACGATCTTATGAAACCCTATGTGGCATAACACTTGATCAAAATAGTAAAGACTTACAAAACAGCTTTTATCATCACAATCTCATGAAACCCTATGTGGCATAACACTTGATTATAATGGTAAAAGATTCACAAAACAGATTTATCACCGTAATCTCTCGAAACCCTATGTGGCATAACGATTGATCACAATGGTAAAGATTCACAAAACAGATTTATCATCACAATCTCTTGAAACCCTATGTGGCATAACAATTGATCACAATGGTAAAGATGTTCAAAACAGATTTATCTAAACTATGGGAAGAATCCACCATTACAATCTCTTGAAACCCTATGTGGCATAACAATTAATCGTAATAGCGAAGACACATGAACAAATACCAAAAGAGCAATATTGAGGGCAAGGTAGGCGCAGCATATATTTCTCTTTCAAGCAAAAGTTAATTACAAATGAGCCAAAGCTCTTATTTATATACATCAAGGTGTAGGGAACCCTAAAATCACCTTGTGTTAACTACAGTCTCGCAAATGCATGCAAGATTAATTATTAAACCCTAATGAAGTAAACTATACAGTTAACTGGAAAGTTACCATCGATGCTTAGTATCTAAATAAAATGGACAATTGTGCGAGCATGCAGCCCTTATTGAAAGTGAGTTAAGCTGGAGACTACCATCGATTAAACGTAAACCCTAAATGAAACTCCAAGTGTGTAAAATTTGATCTCGGAATAGATATGCATGTGATGACAACATCGAGTT
>VDFB02324948.1:0-30649 GCA_007258455.2 Sequoia sempervirens
CTCAAACCTAACATTGTGACATTTTCCTTTACAAACTAATTTGGCTCTATGGTTATCACCTTAAAGTTGTTGCAAGGATACATATAACAAGCTGCCTACTTAGTCACTTGAGGGTTAATGAAGTTATGAGTGTTGTCAGACTAACACCTTCATCAGTTGGGGTGTGACGATATTATCTTAAAACATGCACATAAAATTTAGAGGTTTAATCAAATTTGTCTCTTTGAGTTAATCCTCAACGAGATTGTCTCCTTAAGTGTTTAAAATTTTGGATGATGAATATGATTCCATATCTAGGAGATACAATTTCTATTAAGTGAATTTATGATTCAACGTATATTTCTCATCACAATTATAACACAATCCATTAGTTCAATGAGTAGCCATTTCTTTGCAAGTTGGGTGCTTGATGGGTCATGGTTAGGTGCTGATATTTTCTTTATTTGGGGGAGTATTATTTCTAGTGCAAGAGCTTTGACCCATATATGTTTGTCCACTCTATTGAAATTGTTAGCTCATGGAATTTTATTTGGCATTAAGGCCAAGTAATTAGCTATCAATACCGCCAATTTGATCTAACTTGTCCAACTTATAAAATTGATGAACTATACTAGATTTCTTGATTGCATATGTTTGATTTCCTCATCCAACCTTTCCAAGGAAATGACTTGTGATCGCAACCACCAATTATATTGTTCACCTTAAGGTTGTTGGAGGGGTTATGAGAAAGTTATATCATAATAATCTATGCAGAGAGGGGATCAATTTGGGAAGATTTGAAAATGGTTGAAAATAATTTGATCAAAGATTTTTTTATCGGAAATACCCTAAAAGTATATTTTTTAGACAATTAAATTCCTATGAGAATTTTTCCTTAGAAGGTTTATAAAAATAGATTGTAGTGGAGTTGAACACTTGTGACTTAATTGACACAATACCTTCGCCTTAGATATTGTGCCACATTGAACCACTATATCATTGTACATATTTGTGCAAAGCTACTCAAGCCTACCAATATGTGATTAAATTTTCCTAGATATGTTCATGAGTAGGTTTTAAGTAGGAAATTTCTAGGTTTGGGTATGTTTAGTTTGTAGGATTTTTGATATACTTTTTTGGTTTGTAGATACTAAATTGATCCATTATTCCAAAGATCTAAATACAAAGTATTTTTTTGTTTTATAGTTACACCACCCCATCGCTAAGGTACAAAGAGAGTAGCTTATTGCAATGTGTCACTTACTAGTGCCTCCCAAATTAAAAAAATTGATGGCTTCCTAATGTAAAGTTCTCCTAAGCTTAGAGGATTTCTTGATATGCCTAAAGGTACATGGAAGCTCGAGGTTGTTTGGAGACATAGTCTAAGATATAATTATTGGTGAGATCTTTTCTATCTCACTTCACATGTTGAAACATGCTTAGCTAAGAACAAGATTTTCCCTTACTATTTTTAAATCACTTATATAGGGTTTCTAACCTAAACCACTATGGAAAGGAAAAAATGCAACAAAAATGTTTAGTACCCCACTACTCACCATTTTTTGACCACCACAATATTATAAGGGTGAGATGAAATGATACAATAGGCAAGTGTAATAATCCACTAAATTGGTGTCATTGCTGCTATAGAATATGGCATGAGAAAGTGTTTTGATGCCACTTGCAACATATTATCAAACAAAAACATTAACATGAGAAAGGAACACAAGGTTTAGAAAAGGGTTGCAAAGATAATTATAAATTGATGAATTTGGAACAAGTATTGTAGGCCTCTTGAAGGGGCCAACCTACTTAAATGTAAAGCTCCAATACAAAAATATGGTTATGAAATGATATCTTTATTATAAACATAGCAAAAAATAATTGATGAAGTAGGATACATGTAAAATAAACCCACACAATACAATAATAACTAAATAACTAAACTATAAAATTATAATACTAATTACAATAATAAAAAATAAGGTGTAATATTAATTAATATAAGTTGATTAACATGTCTATATGAAACCCGTCAACACAAAGTTCACCCTACCGCAAGCTAATTTTCCCAACTTGATGAAATGGATGGACCAAATAATAATCTAACATCAAATTATTTTTGAATTATACTTAATAAGTTTTAATCTTTCATCATTGCTGACAAGCATTAAATCCCTAGTATTATTTATCTTTTACAATGCATATCTCATCATTTTAATTTATCAATTAGCACCCAGTTGAACTACACTTAGTGGCTATGTTGCACAAATGTGGTTTGATCCATTGTAGACGCATTAATAAAATCTAAATGCCTTGCAAAATTTGGTAGGTCAATGGTCAATTTGTTCCCTAGGTCATGACTACTTTAACCTTAGTGATACCTTTTGATGAATGCATTTTTGGAAGAGGAAGTGTACAATGAAAACCTTTTAAATGAGAAAGAATGGTAATGTGAAAATATTATGTTCATATGGGAACTTACCTCTTATTTTTATGTTAAGTGTGCTATTTCCTCTTGATTGTCATGGTGATTATCTATGAGACTCTTTTAGTAAAAATATTTTTTATGCTTTGTTGGTGGGCTATCTAGAATTTAATTTAATTTTTAACCATTGGTTGGTGTGCAATCACTTTACATTAGTGCTCTTAAATTTCCCCTCTGACACCTATTCTTGATAATCGATGGTTAAGGAATTTTTAGTTGGCATATGCTATTTGATTCCAAATGTTTTGAATGCAATTGTCTTTCTTTAAGAGGTGCTATATTGTCTTTCATTGCTTCCCAATGATTCAAATGAGCAAGGGGACCTAATACACCTTTTCTAGAGATTATCAATAGTTAATAGTTTCCCATGTATTGCTAACTACTAAATTGTGTCAATGGTTGTTTGAGTTCTATATTTTTAGACTTGACTACAATTTTTGTTCCTTGGATTTTTGTCATATATATATATATAATGCATAACTTGATGAATTGGTAGGCTAGATCCAAGATTCTTCTTTTTTAACATGGTATGCCTACTTCCTATGTTTCATTTCTTTGAAATTAGAGCTTCGTTTTTATTAAATTTCATCCTTGTAGCATACAAAATCAACTAAAAAACAATGGTCCTTACCAAGGAACCTTTCCTTTATCATATTATACTTTGATTCGTATTCAATGATTTTTCTTGTTTTACTTATCATCGATAAAACTTACATGATTGTCTTTATTGCTTTGCCAAATTACTTAGACTTGAAGAAGCCTGACGTCCCTCCATATTGTCCTACAAATTTTTGATCCTTAGTTAGCTCTACTTGCATTTTTAGTTGATTCATTATGTATATTTTCTTGACTATTTTATCGAATAAGTCTTCTTAATTTTGATACAATGTCCAAGTCTTTTTTTGGTTAATATAATTTGGGAGTGTGGTAAGAGTTGGTTTTCAAAGCATCCTTCAACTCCTTGCCATATGTATGTATGTATGTATACTCACATCATTATACAACATTAATAACATCCATACATGTATTTACATCTATACTTAAGCATACATCTTGCATGCATAAGTACCCATATAAGTACATATCCGATTTTAAAACTTTCTCATGGATAATTTCTTTCCAAAAGAGAAGGCATAATACAAAAAACATTCCTTTCCATAATCAAATAATAATTGAAAAATACCTTATACTTTTGGCTTGTTTTATGGTCAACTAGTTTTAATAATTATACTGAGTATATAGTCTTGCCCATGGTTTAATTTTCAACAAATATTGATTATAACTTCACACTTGTTAGAGATAACAATATTTCCAATTAATTACATACTTGGTAAGATTGATACCATACAACAATGTTTTCATTAAACACATTATTCACCTCATTCACTGTCGAGACAAGATCCTATAAATATCACTAAAAAAAGGTATGACCTAGCAAGGGTTGGTTTTAATGATAAGAGAACATACCAACGTCCATAGAAAACAATGCAAAACTTTAGGTTAACATTGTCTTAGCCTAAAAATAATGCTCACAGTGCTCTTACAACATAGGCTTAGATGGCTAGACACATCATTAACGATGTTTAGTTAAGCACCATCCTATATGGATGAAACACATAATTAACAATGCTTGAATAAACACTGACCTTTATGGTTGAACACAACATTAACAATGCTCATATAAACACTGGCCTTTATGGTCGAACACAACATTAACAAAGCTTGGTTAAAATCACAAACCTTATATGGTCTCACATAAACTCTGTAGTGCTCAAATGAGTATAAGCTTGGATAGGTCAAACTTACTATACGATTTAAAATAACCTACATAGGCCTATATGACCAAACCTAATAATTATAGTGCTTAAATATGCATAGGCCTACAAAGCCAAAAATTGTTAGAGTAATTATGCATTAACTAATAATTAATTACTCTTTAATTGATTATTAGTCTAATTTATTCTCATACACTTAAGCTAAACTTAGGAGTTCTTTATTCAGTTAACTAAGTGCTTTTCTGTTAACTGAAGTGAGCATTTATTAGGGTTTCTCTTATAAAGTACTCAACCCTCATTTTAATTAACTCTCGAGCTTTCATATCTTTTTTAGAGTCTCTTGCATTTTGTAAGTATTTTCTTTTTGAGGAATAACAAATCTTTGTTTTGCAGAGCTCTTGATTAGAAGGTGTTTTGTTAGTTGTTTGATCTTGTGTCTCATGTATTCACAAATCTAACATGGTATTAGATCCTCGATCCAACAAACCCCTTCTTAATTTATGAGGTTGTTTTCTTCAACAAGGGTTACATGCTTCAGATCTGGAATCCCTTCACTGTTGGATTCAAAGCTATTGAGAAAGTCAAATTTGGCTTTCGTTTGGCCTGATTTAGACTCCTGAGGTCAAATCTGCGAGGGTTTGAAGTGTCTGCTTTTTTTTTTCGAAATTGGAGGGTAGCTACAAATTTGGTGCATTTTGGCATGAAACAGACCTCGCTATTGGATTCAGGAGGCTGATTCCATGAATTTTGACTATAAATTCACCTATATTCGATGTTGGGAGCATCTGAGGCAAAAAAAATTGTACAGGGGCCTGTGCGGCCCCTGTACGGATTCATGTGCATGATTTTTGAAAAATAAAAAATAAAAATTTCATAGGTTTGGTGTTTTTTATTTTTAAATTTCTTTTATTAGAATTTTTTAAATAAAAATAAAAAAAATCAGGCGAATTACATTTTATTGGGGGTAGTCTTTTTTTTAAATTTTTTTTGAGGCAACGCATTTATGGGTAGGGGTACCTGCACCCATAGGCCTACAAGCCCCACCATACTCGTCAGTGACACTTTTCATTTGCCGACGACTATTCAAAAATTCCCACTACCTTCATTTTTTCGGCATCAATCAAGTTTTTTTGGCTTCAAAAAATTTATGTCGTTCGACGACACTTTTCATGTCGTGTCTTCCATTTATCGACGCTTTTTGGTTTTCTTGACGAGTTTTTTGACATCTCAAATTTTCTCGGCCACTAAAAGTTTTTGTAGCGGCCAAATTCTAGCCAAGTATCGCTACACAACCATGAGAATATTCTAGCCTTGGAAAGAATATTCTAGCTACAAGATTTTTTCACCAGGCCTGATTTATTTTCCCGAAAAGGGGAATGTTCCCAAGAATATTCACTGACATCATCTGTATGGATGTTGACATCAGCTGTATGGACTGGACATGTGGCCCCTTCAAGACCCCTTTGTGCCCTAAAGGGGGTCTTTTTTTTCTTTTGGTCATAAATTTTGCATACGATGTTAGATTTTGATGAATGAGATATCATCAAAAAGCTGGTTTAGCCAACTTTCTAGTGGTGTGGGTCTCATCACCTAAGTTTTCTTCTAGTGCATTCTACATCTTTTTGAAGTCGTAGGTGATGTTTTCAGTCTCGAGCTCGTAACTTTTGACTAGTTTCTCTATTTTTTGTGATTCTAGTGGCATTGGAACCGTCTTTCAGATCTCTTTAGTTCGATGCAAATTTTCTAGATTGTTCTCCAAGTATATTTTATTCAAATTTTTATTTTTGCACTCTAGTGAATTACTTGGACGTCTTAGCTCTTGTAAACTTTTTCTTTGTGTGGGATGACTTTTTCTTGACTATTTTGTATGTATTTCTAGTTTTTTGTCCTATTTGGGCATTGTAGACATCTTTTTCATGCACATTCTCTTTTGTAGATGCACTGACATAAAGTGCCATTCTGGTGTATAGTTTTTGGGGATTTTGCACATCCTATTGTGCCTATTGTATTCACACTATAATATAAAGTGCCATGGGGGATTGATTTTTTCCTTTGGCCATCATACCTTTTTCTAGTGAGTGCCCCTTCCATGACAATAGTGAATCCCAATGATTTTTGCCTCATGCATGTGTGCTTTAGTTTGCACACCCTTTTATTTGCAGGTTGTTTCTCCTACATGCACTTTTTGGTTTCACACAATTTCAGTTTACTTATCATGGCTCTCCCTTTTTAGCATTATGGGGGGCTTTCTACTATTGGTGCTAATGTTTCCTTGGCTTCATGTTGGAGTGATCTATGTATCTAGTTCTTGTTCCTATGTAATTTTAGATGCAACGTACGTTAGCGGCTAGTTACATGCATTTCAATGAGATGGGTCATTTACAATATGGAAATTCTTACAATCCTGTTTTTGGAGGTGACCTTCCATTTTTCATTTGATCAAAGACTATTGGGTATCTGTATTTTCAACTTGCATCTTCCATGTTGAGTTGTGTCATTTTTAGCCACTCATATAGTTTCATGTGCCATTTGTATCTTCGAGTTCTAGATGTTTGCCTTTGTTTTCCATCTGATTTGAGTAGTGTCATTGGGGACACTCATGCAGATTATTATCTCTCTCATGATTAGTGTTCTACAGACTAGTTGGTACTTGTATTGTCAACTTTCGTCCTACATGTTCAAGTAGTATCATTGGGGTCACTCATACAGATTCATGTACCACTTGTATCTTCGACTTCTAGATTTTTTCCTTTGTTTTCCATTTGATTTGAGTAGTGTCATTGGGGGCACTCATGCAGTATAGTTTCCTTGGATCTTGACATTTGTATCTTCAATTTTTAGATGTTTGCCTTTGTTTTCCATCTGATTCGAGTAGTGTCGTTGCGGGAACTCATACCGATTATTGTTATCTTGATCTTGATCATCATTTGTTTTAGAGGAGGTTCTTCATTTCAACACCATATCAGTCATGTTTTGATATCAGTCTATAGCTTCGTGCTTCAGTGATGTTCTACATGTTATCTCTTTTTGGGGACAATGCTTGGTTGGAGGCTTCTTAGTCCTTCACACCTTGATTTGGAGGCTTCTTCAGTCCTTCAATTGCCTTTCTATCTTTTAGAGAGGAGTTTTCTCCCACTGTGGTTTTCTCCCTTTCTTCAGTTTTGAGAGATTTTTTATTTATACATGGGTACCTCTCCAGGCCTTGTTTGTCGGGACACATCATGCATTCTTTCTTTTTAGGGCTTTTAACTACTCCCTAAGTTCATCTTAAGGGAGGGTGTTAGAGTAATCATGCATTAGCTAATAATTAATTACTCTTTAACTTATTATTAGTCTAATTTATTCTCATGCACTTAAACTAAACTTAGGAGTTATTTATTCAGTTAACTAAGTGCTTTTCCATTAACTGAAGTGAGCAATTATTAGGGTTGCTCCTATAAAGTACTCAACCCTCATTGTAATTAACTCTCGATCTTTGATATCTTTTTGATAGTCTCTTGATTTTGTAGCTTTTTCTTGTTGAGGAATATAGCATATATTGTTTGCATATCTCTTGTGTGGAAGGTATCTTTGTTCGTTGTTTGATCCCGTGGCTCATGGTTTTGTGGTTTTTTACAATTCTAACAAAAATAACATTTAGAACACCCCACAAAACACAAACCTTATATGGTTTGAAATACCATTAACAAAGTCTACACAAAACAAAGTACATACCTAGATATACCATTAAAATATATAATGGACTTTGCCCATATAGAGGTAGAATGGTTTAACAATATAATCTTGGACCTATATAGAGGTTGAATGATTTCACCTAAAATCTCATATAAATTGTATGTTAGTGTAAATAGAGTCATTATTTGCCTAGTTAGCTAATCCCCTTTCTAGGATCGATCTATTCACACATATAGCTTAAGTTTACTTAGGTTCATTATGCTTTTGTCTCACTTCGGAGCATTGAGACACGTGTCCTCATCACACACTTGTCAAGTGAGCTCACAAGTGTTGCACCTTTGGAGGGGTAGTCAATCACTATCTCCTACCTTCTCACCTCATTCATCTTGCCTATATATGCAAGGTTCCTCATTGTATTTACACACTCTTCATTATATAATAGATATCCTATTGTGTTTATCATTTCATTTGTGGAAGGATATCAATTTGTGTTTTTTTATTTTGACATTCTCTAGCATGGTATCAAATCCATGAGAGCATGTTCCTTCCCATACACAACCCTATCATCGAAGCATCGTAGAGCCATTCTAAAAATTGGTTATTGATTTGTTTATTTTTTAGTAAGTTATTCTTTCAAAACATTAGTGCATGCAGACTTTATGGGTTTTGTTTGTAACAATGAAAAATAATTTGGGTATCTATTAATTTTTGTAGATAGTTATCAAATCTTGCAAAAAATGTTGTCAAAACAACAACACAATGATTTTTCCTCTAATTGAAGTTTACTTTTTTATTTATCAAATTGCATCTTCAACAAGTTGGAAAGAAAAACATTTTTTGGTTTTGATTACAACGTAAAAAAAAATTCTAGGTATCTATTAGATTTTGCATCTAGTAAGAAAATTAAGAAAAAAAACTAAATCAAAAGTGTTCAAACTAGTATTGATGGAAATATAAAATACTGTAATAACTTTTGATTGGTAACTCAAAATTAAGTGTTTTTTTCTTCAAAAGTTTATATTTTTTCATTTTCAATCTATTGGACTTATTTGCATTGTAAAAATCACCAAATAATAAAGTTTCAAATTTTTGGGGGCTCAGATCAATAATACAAAAATTAGAGGGGGTAATCTAGGTGTTTTTCCTTTTAAGTTTGTTGGATCTTGTGATCATGCCTCTCACATTAAATCTCTTCCATTTGAGTATTCTTCATAATCCATTAAATGCGATCTTGTTGAGGCCTTTCAAGCACCCAAAAGAAGGAGGAAAATATCAATAAGGTTGTCCACCACCACCATTGATGAACAAGGAAATAGAATAGCCAAAATTGCTATCCCAATGGTGGAAAAAATTGAATCTGATTTGTTGCTTGAAGATTATTAGTTGTAGTAGATAGACTTGGGAGCACAAACCAAAGAAGACTATAAACAATCACTACAAATGGTTGTATTTGTTATCCTTAATAGGATGCAAAAGGATGAGAATACCAAAGAAGTGCTCAAATCCTAGGTGTCTCAGTTGACATCATGTGTCAACCATTTGATTGGGCCTATTGATTTTGTTTCCCTTGGACCAATCCTAAATGTGGCACTAAATAAGGATGCTCAACATCTTGATGCTAAGGGTTTATGCTCTATTGCTAGAGAATGGAGGGATGATTTACAAAATTTAGGAGGAAGAGTTTAGATAAAAGCAATGAAGTTTTATCACTATATTAGTGATGAAGCCAGTCTAGCTCACCAAATAGAGTAAAAAATAAATGAAGATTTATTGGTTCGGGATGACTATATCCCAATTTTGCAAAGAATAAAGGCTACTACTATTGAGGATTTAATAAAGACAATTGTGATAGATGAAGAAGACTATGATAAACCAAAATAATGGTTGAAAGTTGGACATTCGAGAGTCAAGTTTTGAATAAGTGCAAAAACAAAGGAATAGAGGCCTAGTTGATCAAGCATTGTTCAAAATAGAATAGTTTGTAAAAGGTTTAGGATGCACATGTTTGGAAAATCCCTCCTTAGTGACTTCACTGACCAAGATGATTAGAGAGTTTGAAAAGATTTTGCATGGTCGACTTAGTCAAGGAGTCATCAACCAAATGATGATACATAAAGGAGATATCCAAAGTTTCTAGGAGGAGCTTGCTATTTTCGATGAGTTACAAGAGAAGTTGGAGAATTCTACATTTTCTCAAAAAATTAAGCTAAAATATCACAAGGAACCAGATATAGGCATGATGAATGAGGTTATTAATGATTTTTTGGAAAGCTTCCCAAGTGATAAGTGATAAAGTGTTCAGACCTTATTATTTTAACATAATTTGTAATAAATCAACGTCCTAATTGGCAAGGTGCCAATGTGGCACTAAATTTTTAGTTAAACTTCAATTTAGGTGTTAGTTGTTAAGTTTAGTTCAATCTATTTCTAGATAGGGGTTGATTGCCCAAGTTAAAATTTTAGTTAATTTTTTTAGATCGACAAGAAATGAAATGCATGATTCCTATATATTGAGTTTTGGAAATTGTTATCATTAGAAGCTATTTTGAATGCAAGAATCTAATACAATTTCAACGTGGATTTTCCTACTGCATTTTGTGAGCAATTTATAAAATATTGAAGGATTGCACCTATTGCATGGATATGGGTTTTGATCGTTAGTGATGGTATGTCTATTTTGTTTATCTAAGTTGAATAAACTAGTGAAAATAATCTCTTTACAATGATATTGAATATAGTCTTGTCTCAAATTTGTGCATGCATTATGGTGATTTGATTTGATGTGGCTTGAAAATATGAAGTTAGAATTTTCCTTTGATGATTACATCAGTATTATTTGTGATTGAGTGAGTACTGATTATTATAATACCGATTTTCTTGATTTTTCTTAACTGTTTTAGAATTGATAGATAAAATTAGAATTATCATTGTCCATTTGGTTTAATTTATCTTTAATTTCTCTTTACCTCAAACTTTTTCTATTTATTTGAAATCAATATTTATGTTATCTTGAATCCTTGGAGAGCATGGTAACTACATATGTTTGCTAAAAGAAGGATGCAAAATTGAATGACATGCAATTAATTTGAATTTTAAGAGGTAGTCTGAGATATATGTGTTTCATCTACTATTGCATGATTTAAATATATTTCTAGAAGTCTGAATCACAAAGATCCCTTGTTAAAAGATTTAAATAAATCACTAAGCTATCCATCATGGTCAAGACCTGGCCTAAAAAGAACCTTGAAGTAGGAATTCCTTATTTTCAAGAGTAGTGTTTATTGTTACTCAATAGTTGGTTGTGCTAAAATCACCATCAACATGAACATGAGGAAAATAGGGATCTTAAATAAATAAAATATTTATTTAATATTTTGGAATGAGGATTGGGGCATTTTGATAAACAAATAATTGGATTTATTTACCTAAGTTGGACTATAGGAGGAAGATGATTAAATGATTTAGGCTAGAAATAGGCGTGATTGAATAGTGATGAATAGCGATTTTATTAATTAAATAATATGTTATTTAATTAATAATAATATGAGAATGAGATAAATTGAATAATAATAGTTTTATTCAATCAATTATAGAAGAACTAGTTAGGTAATGGTGATGTTTCAATTTTAGGTGTCTACATTTTTTCCCTCTTTGAAATTATTTTACCCCTATAGTCAACCCCACATCAAACCCTCTAAATACTCCAATGTGTACAAAGGCATGAGCCCTTTGTACATAATGCATGCACATTTTTACATGTGACATGACCTTGGTACCATGTCACATGGGTCAAAGTACTTTCCCATACACCCAATCCTCCTCCCTGTCATAAATGGGAATTTTAAATTGCCATGTGTCCTCTCAAGCACCACTCCATTGTCTCACCTCCTCTCCTTGTGCCACTTAGAAAAATATCCTTGCTTGAGATAACTCAAAAAACATTAGCCCTTGATCATCTAGTCCCATCTTCTCATCCTAGCCATCCATTTTATTCCTCAAAATCTATAAAACCCTTTGACATATCTAACCATTTATGATATCCAAAATTTCTAGCACACCCTCATCCATATTTAGTTGAGTTGAGTGAGATATCATTTATGTTGAGTTCTCTTATTGAGTGCATATGCAAAGCATGTCATGGGATGTGTGGTTACATGCTTGCACACATGGAGGATGCATTAGAGTAGCTTGATGTTTCAAAAATATTCATCGAGATTTTGTAAGTGTATTGTAATATTTCATTGCTAAATAATATAATGACTATGGATACTTTTGGATGTTGGGTTTTCCCTTTTGAGGCTTTTCCTATGGTGTACCTTATGTAATATTTTGCACTATGTCTTTGATCTTTGCATTAGATGGCTATTCTATAAGCTTGTATGCATGGTTTTCTCTCATAAGGTTATGTAGGAAATGGTTTGATCAGCCTGGTAATTTCCTAACAAGAAATTCTCAAGGGATAACTATACTCTAAAGGACTTTGAAAATATATATTAGAAAATTTTAGAAAATACTAAAAAAATAGATCTTGATATTTTCTATGTTTGACTAGACAAATGCCCCTAGATGTCAGTTAGACTAGTTGTTCCCCCTTGAGAATAAATGGTCCCCATTTCTTCAATATTTTACAACAAGTGAGAATTTATTTTTCTAATTTGGTCCTTAGTGAACCACTTGCCTTGATAAAAATAGTCCTACTCGTGCCACTGTAAGGTAGAGATGAATCTACTAGTTTTTAGTGTCTTTAAAAAAATGTCTATGACTTGATATGTGGTCAATTAAATAGTGGTATCTAAATTTTTTTGACATTATGAAGGCTCTTAGGAAAATTTGATGTGTCAAATAATGGTGGGAAATGTGAACAAAATTTTGTGTTGAAAAGCTTATGCCATGTAAGAAAAGGGTTAGATTGAGCTCAAATGCATTCTCACCAATCTACTTATAAATTGAGTATAACCCATATCATAGGGGTCAAATCTTCTTGTTTGGATCTTATAATATATTACCTCATAAACCTATTTCTATATGTGGTGGATCTACTTATTATTTGTGGATTCCTTATTCACCTCCTTTGAGTATGTGGTGATTTATTATTTAATATGAGAAGAAAGTTTACATTACCAACTTCCAATAATTGGAACCAAATGTAAAATTCAAATAGACTTATTCCTTATAGATATATGTAGTGAATGGTTGTAGCTATGTTGGACATAGAATATACACTCATCCCATGTTTGGAGATGCTTTGAATGATACATCCAAAGAATGTGAATAATCATGCAATTCACATCTATAGTTTATCGATTCATTTGGGGGTGAAATGAAAAGGACATCATCAAGCTAGTGTCCATCATGGTCCATAGTGATGACCAAATTTTGCTAAGGAACATACTTTCCATATAAAAAATGACACTCTAGGGTAGATCAAAATGGACACAAATAAATTATCAAAGAAAATATTAGAAGCATCTTATATAAAAACCTCCTTCTTGCAAGTTACCATGGTGACCATCTTTGAGAATATTTCAACCACCACATGTACAAGTAATTACCATTTTTAGCCATCATAAGGCTTGACATGAGATCCATGGAGACAAAGTGCTCAAGCTTGTTAGGAATTGGTAGAGGTGTGTACAATATTTGTTTCCAATTTTTAGGCTTTGTAATGGCACAGTCTATGCAAGTTTGAATGTAGATGATGTCATATGACAATTTTTTTCTATTAGAATCATTTATGTAGTATAAGAGCTATCTTCCCTATCCCAAAATTTCCTACATTGTGGTTTTAGTGTGCTTCCAAAATCATATTTGTACATTCCCAAGTTAGGACACAAATGTGTCCTATGTGAAATAGGATGCCATCCTCCAACTACTAATTAAGGACCTATTTTTCATCTATGAGTCTTTGGTTGAATTGAATAAAGTCATAGATGGTATCATATAATTGAAGCCAATTTTTTGTTTGGTATTCACTAGAGTCCAACAATATTGTTAGGGCTATGCTTGGAGGCTGACTCAAACAATATCAAACTTTGTTAGTGCCCCCTTCTTGTGATAATTGTTAAGATGAAACTACTTGAGTTAGGTGGACCACCTTTGATTTTGGTCAATTTGAAACTTTCACTGTGTCTACATGAATTGGAGAGGTTTTTGGTCTTTGTAAATGACAATCTATTACCCTAATATATAGTTCTTCCACTATTTACAAGCTTGACCAATGATATACAACTTGTGGGGTACTTACACATTGTATTATATAACGTATCACTATGGTAGGTGATTGGATGACCATATTGAGATGATAATTACCTCAAGTGTATATTCCAAAGCATTTATCTTAATCTACAAATAAAATTGTAGATCATGAAGAGCCAACACTAGTGTTGAATAAAGTCTTTATTTTAATTGTGTGAATATTTGTTACTATGTCTTTATCCAATGAAATTTTTATTCCCCATGAGTGCTTGATTCATAGGTCATTTTAGGTATGATAATCAAAGCATAAACCTTTGATAAAAATAGGTAGTTAAAAGCATAAAGTTTCCACAATCCATGATAATCAAAGAGCAAAATTTTTGGATTAAACTGTGTCAATTTTTTGAATCAACATTTCAAATCATACTCCATGATCCATCATCGGGATGAAAAACAAGCACAAGAGAGGAAGAGAGAAAGAATAATGCAATAGACTTGGAAGTATAAAAGGGTGAGAAGCATGAGGGAGCAAGAGTTCAACTGGTCAAAAAGGCCCATAAAAAATAAAATAAAAAATATAAATCAAATTCCAACAAAGAAAACACCAAAGTATTTCTAAAAACAAAAATAAAAGATCAAAACAATTAATTAAAATGAAACAAAAAAACCTAATCATAAAGGAAAAAATTAAAATAGATAAGAAACAAAAAACACATAAACAAATAAACCATTAAATTGAAGAAAACTAATATATATATATATATATATATAAACGTAGTTTCAATTAAAGATATATAAAATAACCTATTATATCTCTTTGATTTAAGGAACAAATAAACTAACAATACAAACAAAAAATACAAGATTAGAGCATAATCAAAGACTAAAAAAGCAAATAAGAAAGCAAATGAAAAAAGAAAATTAAAAGATAAAAGGCTCCAGAAAAAATGATACTAAAAAGAACAAAAGAAGATAAAATATGCAAATATATATATTCCAATAAGACGAACATGATTTATTAAAAAGACCAAAGGGAATCAATATAATAAAAAATATAAATCAAATTTCAACAAAGAAAACACCAAATTAATTCTAAAAACAAAAATAAAAGATCAAACAAATAAATTAAAATGAAACAAAACCACATAATGATAAAGGTATAAATTAAAATAGAAAAGAAACAAAAACAAAAACACAACAACAAATAAACCATTAAAATGAAGAAAACTAAGAACAAATACATATATATATAGATTTAATTAAAAGGAATATATAAAAATAACCATTATATATTTTTTAATTGAAAGATTCAAATAAATCAACAATACAAACAAAAAAAAATACAACGATGAGAGCATAATCAATGACTAACAAAGGGAAATAAAGAAACAAAGGTAAAAAAAAGAAAATAAGGACAAAAGATTCAAGAAAAAAATGATAGGGAAAAGAAAATAAGATAAATAAAATCATCTTAATAAAGAATAAATTATAAAGAACATAAGATCAATCAAGAAGGAAAAATAAACAATGAAAATGTAAATAAATAAAGATATTTCGTCGAACTCAGTTATTCGAACAAGTTTCGGGATACAACAAAAAAATAGAAAGAAAAATGACATAGATAAAAGATAAACAAGATAAAAACCAAGAAATAAAATAAAAGAAAAACCAATGAAAATAATGCAATAAAATAAAATAAATAAATAAATAAATAAAATTAAAATGAAAAAAGGAGAATAAATAAAGACAAAGAAAAATAAAAGTATCAGAAACCAATAAAACAAAATAAATTAAGGAACAAGACGAAAAGGACAAAGATCAAGCAAGAGAGAAGAGACAAGTAGGGAGACAAGGAGAGCAAGAGAGAAAAAAGGAAGGGGTTAGGCAAGGAGGGGGATAAGGCAAGCAACTATTGAGGAGAGGAAGTCCTAGAGCTACTAGAAGGGAGACCTTTAAAGTTATTGAGAAGCGGTTTCCAAGAAAAACTCAAATTCCAACCTCCATCTCGATTAAGGTTAGATGGGTGATTATTGATTTCAATAGCTTCTTTCGGCTTCCTCTTGAAATACAAGCACAAGAGAGGAAGAGAGAAAGAATAATGTAGTAGTCTTGGAAGTATAAAAAGGTGAGAAGCATATGGGAGCAAGAGGTCAACTGGTCAAAAAGGCCCATAAAAATAAAAATAAAAATATATAAATCAAATTCCAACAAAGAAAACAACAAAGTATTTCAAATGCTATTAAAAGAAAGTGAAACTTTAGATTTGAAATGTTCAACCAACAATTTAATATTTTTCCTATCTTTATAATGCAAATTATTCTAAGGCCCCCTAATTGAAACAAAAACGATTGAATAGATAACACAAATATTACATAATTTTACATCTATATGATGTCTAGACCCTTTTATCTTTGAGTTGAATATAACAAAGCAAAAAAGGCATTATCTTTATACCTATTCCATTTAATTTAAAGGAACTTTTTTTTTACCGATGGCAATCAACAGGTTAGCTCAACAACCCAGAGTTTAGCTCGATCAGGGCTACAACTAGGTAAACTTGGAATTTAAATGAAATTACAAAATTATAATAAATTTTATGTTTTAAAAGGGAAATTAATAACTTATTCATAGTAAAAAAGGGTGAATGTAAGAAGGCACATGTCAAAATATAATTAGGGTAATGTTCAAATTAACAAACAAAAGCAATAAAACAAAGTCACTCAAGCAATGATAGCTACATCATTATAAAATGGACGAAGGTCATGGTTATTTAATTTCCCCTATAAATCAATAGGGGCAAAGTAATTAGTGACAAACTCCCAACTAATCATCACACCATCTTCTTTATTTTTATCCTCTATAAACAATTAAATAATAGAAATAAGAAAAATAAATAAAACCATATGTATGAATTTGCCAAAATTAGCTATCCAAAACCTCTTAATCACAAGACTAAAAACTATTGAAAGCAAACTAAAAAAATATAATATAATTTAAAAACAAACAACAAATAAAAAATACTAGTATAAACAAAAAAACTAGTTAAATTAATTAATTTTGATATAATTTTAAAAATATTAAGAAAATAAATAAACCTAATTACCCATAAAGAGTTGATTAACTAAAGTAAATATTTCACAAAAAATATTTAGTGTCCCAAAATTAAAACTTTAAATTAATCATCACTTATACCAAAGGGAATGCATTTCTCCATGCTTGATGAAACACCATTATGAGGGAATCCAACTAAGGAGTGGACCTCCATGTGTCATGAAATACCCATCTAACTTAAACACCATTATAGATAACAAATTAAGTCTCATTGTCCCACAATTCATTATGTTAATTTTTTTATCCAACCCAAGCAAAAGCACATGAATGCACATAGCATGAACAAATAAGGAAAGAGCCAATCAAACCGGTAAACTTGGGGAATGATAGTGTGGAAGGCCCCACCTCCACCTCAAGTGAATGTACTTACCCTCTGATATGAATTGGCTACATTTTCCCATAATGCTATGATATTGATGACTTTCATTGGAATGCGGGGGACAAAGTGCTTTGCCATCTTGTCTCTAAAATCCATGATACCCTCACTACTCAAATGAAATTTTAATCATTTCACATGAACAACCACTTTGGACTTGCTTGTATTTGTGCTTTTTGCCTTTGTCATTATCATTTGTGCATTTTGCCTTTGTCATTATTATTTGTATGTTACTTTCTAGGAATAGTGTAAAGACACTAAGCATTACTTATGGTAAATAAATGGGTTGATGTTTATTAAAGTTGTATAACATATAATCAATTAAAATCATGTGTTAAAAGAAAATTATTAAGAACACTTACATAAAATGATATAAATTGAAGGAGAACAATGTAAGGGCTTCACCCAAATTCACCGTTAGTAATTCATCGTCATGACAAATTCATCTCATGAAAAATTCACCACCAACAATTCATCGTAGCAGATAATTCATCTGCCAACAATTCACCGGCATGACAAATTCATCTCATGGAAAATTCACCACCAACAATATTCACCCCCCCATTCATCACATAAATATTTGTTAATATATATTTCCAAGACCTTGAGATTTTTATTGCAAAAGAATAATTTTCACCGCATTAATAATACAAATGACTGATATTGTTGTATAATTGGTTTACTAGAATAAAATAAAATATATTGAAAAATGTTTTCATTTTTATTATCATAAATCAAATTTTCTAATTGTATATGCGATGAATTGTTGGGTGGTGAATTTTCCATGAGATGAATTTGTCATGGCAATGAATTTTCTTGGAGCCCAATGCAAAGTATGCACTTTTTAATTTTACATTTTGCTCCCACTATGATGTGCATGGGATATATATGAGAAAGCACACCAAAGTAAAAAGGAAAAACACCTAGAACTAGAGATGTATACCTAAAATGTGTCCCTTTGTGTGAGCAATCATGTACATTCAAGAATGGAAGGTGAAATATTCCCTAATTTGAGCAACAATGACTACTACATGCCCTATTAAAAAAGCCCTTGACTTGCTAGTGACAAGATCAAGTGAAAAATAAAAATGGACATGGCACAAAAGTATAAAATGTAAAATGTAATAAGATCTAGAGGTAAAGAGATTTAAATGAAGTGCCATGGTAATTCATGCCCCCAACAGGTCTATCCATGCCATCTTGAAGTATACCACTATAAATAAAAGTGTGATACGAAGATGTCAAGTGCGATGCATAACTTGAAAGAACCTACTTAGATGTTGTGTCACAATTTTTTTCTTCTCCCTTATATTTGTGTTGTTTGACAACCTCATGAACAATATGATAATCAAAACCAATTTACGAGTATCATCATTAATATTAGAAAAATTCCCATCATTTAATTCCATATGATTAACTTCCATCTTTTTTCTATCCATAAAATCTTGAATTATACATATAACGCATATATCTATAGAATATACATGTATGTGATGATGAATACAACTAGATATATCTATTGTCTTTTAACTAAAGACAAAGTGATAAATTAAAACAAAGGAGGATGGTCTGAAATTTGGTACTAAAAGGACAAGTTAAATCCAATTCTTTCCTGACTATCTTGCCATAAGAAGTGCTGAGAAGATATTGAATTTTGCTCATTTTTAATTTTTTAATTTTGGACTTTACTGGAAAAGGCACATAAGGCGTGGAAACCATTAAAGCTCCACTGATTTTGGTAGAGGAAACATTATTATCTGCCTTTAAAAGGCAGTGTATATAGAAGAAAAATGTGCTGAAAAGCTAATGTTGGCGTTACAAAAGTAAAAATGAGCACAAAATATATTTTGTTGTTTAAAGTTGACCATTTGAAAGCTTTCACAACCATCTTTTGTTTTGCATTATATTTGGAGTGATAAGGATAAAAGATGAGGTTCATATTTTTGAATGCATTAGATATTGGATTATGAAGTAAAATATGTAATGAGAGTTTATAGTAAAATATTTTAGTATCATTTTTGGTAAGAGCAGATTTTTATTTTTATTTTTAGGGGTGGGTCTTTTAATTTGGTGTTTAGTGATTTATTGTTGGAGTGTGTTGTAGTTTTAATGTGTTTAGGTTTGGTTTGGTTTGGTTTTTGTTAAGTATTAATGAGAAGCAAATAAATTATTTTGATGGTAGTTATGTTGTATAGATTTTTTGCCTCTCAATTGATAGGGGGAAGAACTTGTTGTGGTTTTGATTGGTCTTTAGCTGATTTTACATTAGTGGAGGATTGTAAGCACTAGAAGTGTTTACAAAGTGGCCAAAGTTATTAGAAATTAGGTAAAATATTCCATATATGAGGTACAAAATTATCATCAAGACATACATCAATGCGATTGAGTATTTCCATGATGGCATTGATGCTCATATTATAATAAATCTATAAATTAGATAATTTTTTAGTGGCAATTTGTTGTCAATTGGAAACTTTTCTTTTTCAGGTTTCAAAAATGACAAATAAAACACTTTTGGTGGCATATTCTTTCACCCAAATTTGATCATATTTTCATCCATGTAGTATTTGATTGCCCTAGAATAGATTTTTTAATATTTTAGACTAGCATATATATATATATATATATATAGTAACTGTATGTGGAGACAAAATTATTAGGTTGGGATTAGAGTTGGGGTTAGGGTTAGTGTAGGGAGTTGGGGTTGCATGATTGGATTGGACATCATTGTGAATGGGTTAGGATTATGGGTAGGGATAGGAATAGGGGTTAGGAGTTGGGATTAGAGTGGGATCATGGATTGGATTAATGTTAGTAGTAAAGATTAGGGTTAGGGTTATAAATATGATTGAGTTGAATTAGAAATTTAGGAGTTATTATTTATCTAATCACAATTAATTATTAGGAGTTTAAAGTTACATAAAATTGGAGATCAAAGAGGTATGGATTTAAGGTCAGGTTATGGTTAGAGAATGAAATCTGATTAATGTTATATTGCTAGTATTGGTAGGATTAGAGGTCACGCTTAGAATTAGAATTACGTTATTTTAGAATATAGAAGTGTTAGGTTTTAGTTTGAGTGTTATATATGGTTGTGAGGGGTTAGGGTTAAGAGGATGGAGCCTAACTTTAAAATCAATGAATTATACAATTTATAGCCCTGATTCTAACTAAGCAAACTTTAATCTTTCAACCCTAAGCTCTAGGTGGACCCTAACCTTGAACCCGGATAACTTATTGAGTGCTATGGAGTGAAACCTTAGCCTATACCCTAAGGTGAGAACCTAATTGCAATTATAACCTTAATTAAATCTTAACCTTACCTGATTGAACCCTAACCTTAATCTTAACCCTAACCCTAACACTAAACTTAATTAAAACCTAATGCTAATTTAACCCTAATTGTAACACTAGCCTAAGGGGTGACCCTTTCATGAAATGTTGGGGATTCTTTCCTATAGTGCCAACAACCAAGGTTCAAACCTCACAAGGTCACTCTCTACTGTGTCAACAATTGAGTTGAGGGAGACCATATGGTGAAATGGTGGGGCTTCTTTCCTGTAGTGCCAACAACCAAGGTTCAACCTCACGGGGTCACTCTCTACCATGTCAACAATTGAGATTGCTTACCCTCAATTTTTTCCGGTATTGGCATGGTGTGATGGTTTATAGGTGGCATTGTTGTTCTTCCCACCAAGGTTGAAACCCCGTTGGGGTGGTATTGTTGAATGGTTGTATTCCAGTTCATAGCTATGGTAAAAAGCATTTACCCCTTGAATAAAAAAAAACACTAGCCTAAAGATTTATCTTGTAATCTTAATTGCAACACTAACCTAAAGATTTATCTAGGTCCAATTGCTTGTTATTTTATTTTTCATTTTTTGAACTTATGGTTCAATCACTTGCATTTTTACATTAATTAAGGGAAAAGGGTGGTACGATCGCCCATGAAATTGAAAGCAATTAAGAACAAAGGATGGTGTGATCTCTAATGAAACTATAGGCAATTAAGGGCAAAGAGTGGTATGATTGCCAATGAAATTATAGTAAATTTATGGAAAACATTTTGAATTGTCATGCAATTATGTGCATTTTAGGGAAAATGTGTGCCATCATGTCATGTAATTAGAAGTGTTTACAAAGTGGTCAAAATTATTTGACGTCAAGTAAAATATTTAATACATGAGGTACAAAATTATTATTGAGACATAGATCAATGTGGTTGAGTATTCCCATGATGATGCTCATACTATAATCTAGCTATAAATCATAAGAGGTATGATGCTATAAATTAGAGAATTTTTAGTGGTAATTTTTTGCCAACTAATTTTTTTCTTTTTGGGGTCTCAAAATGACAAAGAGAACAGTTTTGGTGGCATATGATTTCACCCAAATTTGATTATATTTTCATGTATGTAGTATCTGATCACACTGGAATATATTTTTTAATATCTTAGATTAACATTAGATCATTATGTTGTTTGATCTAGTTTGGTCCCCATCATTAAGATACTATAGAGGTAAATTTTAATTTGGGTCCAATTGCATGTTATTTGAATTTTCATTTTTTGAACTTATGGTTCAATCACTTGTATTTTTATATTAATTAAAAGGGAAAAGGGTGGTGTGATTGCATATAAGCACTTTATGCCCAAATCCATTGCATATATAATAATAACCATTGAAAGATTAAAAAATCATACCATTATTGTAACCATTCATCATCTGAATTTTACATTTACTAGCTTTATGACCAAGTCTATTGCATGTAAAACATTGACTGAGAAATGATTGAACATTTTGATTCATTCTTCTCCTACACTCTATTGCTCTATTTCTAAATTTATTGCAAGAGTAACAATAATAATTAAAATATGAATACCTTTGTGTAGAAGATTGTCTAATAGAAGACCTTTTGAAATATTTCTTCTAGTTCTGGACCTGTTTGACATTGTTCTTCTTACCATTCTTCTTTTCAAAATTATTTGAAGTTTGATTCTCCTTTAAAATTTCTCCTTTTTCAAACCCTAATCCTTCTTTGTCCTTAGAATCCTTTTGATTTGATCATTTCATCAAGCGGTGGAGCTCTTCTTGAATTTATTCTCAGGTCCCATGCTCAAATTTGATCTCAAGTCACATCTCTTATTCAAACGTTCCATAAAATTTATCTCCCAATTTAAATTAAAGCAATCACAATTCTTCTTCCTTCTTCACTTGCACTTTCAGAATGGTGATTATCTCATTTGATTGCTTAAACTGCTCATTTGTCTCCTTGAATTTTCAACAGCTTTCTTAAGTTGTTCCCTCAAATTTTGATACACTCATCTATATCCTTAATATTCTCTTTCAATTCTCTTTTCTCACATTCTACTTTACCCAAATCATCAATAGTTGATTTGAGTTCTCCTTCCATATCAGCTTCACAATCTTCTTTAGTGAACCCTTCAAGGGTAATCTCTCCCAAACAGATAGGATACTTCCTTGTAGCCATGTGTTGAACCTCCAAGATCTCCCTCAACAATAAATACAATAGAAGGGAACAAGCTCTAATGCCAATTGTTGAACACTCAAAATATTGAGAGGGGTGAATCAATATTCACTAAAATTCATTAACCTTATCAATTTAAACATCCATTCAAAGCATCACATAAAACTTGTAGTAGTGGAAAGGAACATATAAATCATGCATCACATCAAGGAACACAAGAACACCAAAATTATGTGGAAATCCCTTGAAAGGAAAAACCATGGTGAGGATCAGCTCACAATATATTATAACTGGTTACAATAGAGATTACAAAATGGTGGACTTACTATCCAGAAAGAAAGAATGGATCACTGTCGGTGGCTCACTATTAAGGGCTCACTACCCAGAATAAAAAAAGATAGAGGAAAGGGTGGCTCACTTCCAAAATGAACTACTAATAATGCATCCACAACATGCCAAATATATAGTTCCAATTAAGCTCTAAAAACTGACTTAACACACTTCATACTTCACCACACTCCACCTTTCAAACTTCACACTACATCAATTTTTTCACACACACTCTGCACACACACACCACACATCATTCTCACAAAGAATCAACCTTTCATATATACCACAACCAACCAAAACATCAATTAGGTTGGCCTAATTGCATGAACTGTGTACCACATAACCTGTCGGCTCAAAACTACATTCCACATGCTTTGTAGAATAAACCAAAATGTGAAAAACATTAAAATAAGTCAACATGACCTATAATCACTCCCAAAAATCTAATCCTTACATACTTCAACTCCGTACAACTCCAAAATCCTTAGGTCGGCACCACATAATAAAACGGGTGAAGCAATAACTGAATGAATCAACTATTCATTCACAAATTGACACGTGTGGACCACCAAAACACTTGCCACTTGGAGAAAACGTACTTCTAACATTTGTAAACACTTCCTCAAAACCACATAGCATAATATTCATCTGTGGTGGAATACAAAGCATCCCAATATGCACTCTATTACTAGTAATATTGCCAATACAAAGTTGATACTCTGTCAACATTATCTTCAAATGCAAAAGACATACAACCTTAAAATTTTTGATATGAACACCTTCAATACACATCATAAACACCTCAAAACTACATCACAAGATATTTCATAGCAAAGCAATGCAAACCATAAAACTGGTTCATTGTAACACAAAAAATGCACTTTGAAACTTAGCCAATTATCCACACCATTTGGTCTTCTTAGAACCAACACTTCTACATTTGTACAATGGGTTGACATCAATGATAAAACCATACACATCCAAACATCATAATGCTCATGTTTCCAACAAACTTCCAACAAGATCTATGATTGGAATCCTATTGTACTTAATTTCTTCAAGAACTGATATTATGCATGCAATATGTTTGGTTGCAAGATTTCAAGCTACTACTAAAGAAACTCATGTGAAGGTAGTCAAACGAATCTTTAGATATTTGAATAGTACTATGGATTATGGATTATGGTATCCAAAGAATAGTGAATTTGATCTAAGTGCTTACATTGATGTTGATTGGGATGGTTGTGTTGATGATAAAAGAATTGCAAGTGGTGGTTCTTTATTTTTAGGAAGTAGATTGGTTTCATGGCATAGTAAGAAGCAAGATTCATTATCCTTGTATATTGCAGAAGCAGAGTATATTATTGCAACATCTTGTTGTACTCAAGTATTATGGATGAAGCAAACATTGAAGGATATCAAGATAAAGTATAATGAGCCTATTCCAGTATTTTGTGTGATAATACAAGTCCTATCAATATTTATAAGAATATAGTGATGCATTCTAGAACCAAGCACATATCAAATTGGAATCAATTTCCGAGAGAGAAGGTTGTAGATAAAGAAGTCAAGTTGCAATATGTTCCTACAAAAGATCAGATTGTAGATATTTTCACAAAGGATCTTGTAAAGGATTTGAGTATCTCTAGTAGAATTTAGGGGTAATTTCCCCTCCTTGCTAGATGCATAGTTGGTGCATCTATCTAGGGGGGGTAATTCAAGCTATATCTTTTTCCTAGACTATGGTGGCTATCTCTCAGGGGGAGAAGGTAGTGGTTGTTGTTGACAGGAGGAGCCTGCAAGTTATTTTAAAAAGGGGGAGAAAGTATGCATTGTACACCTTAGGAGGAGAGCTTGTACCTTAAGGGGGATAAATTGGAGATAGATTAGTGTACAAGAGGGGGAGAGAAAGTTACCCTTTTGCCTCTATGTCAAAGAGGGAGAAGTGTGCATGTTAGATTGGTTTTAGCATCAATACCAAAGGGGGAAATTGTTGCATTTTGGTTTTCATTGATGTCAGATATGTGTTTGAGTTTGTTGCAGCTTGATAAGTCTAGTTGTCAATGTTGTCAAAAGTGAGTTGCAGTGTGGCTAACTGGTTTCCATATTCTCTGAGAGATGCTCTACATTTCCCTGTTGGTGATGTTGTGGTCCTACTGTTTGGAAGATAGGGTCATGGTGTGTCAGGCATGTGTGCTCCAAGTTTTAGCTCATTTGGGTTACAAGAAAAGTGTTTTGTAAGTAACAATTTGAAGGCTATGTTGATTCATGAGGATGCTCACAGAGGTGCAATGTTTGGCTTTACATTCCTTTGTGTTTACAAATATGGAACTGTGTGGTTCATAAGTTAAGTCTTTGGTGATGTAAAGGTGTTATAGATCCAAAATTTCATACTACTTGTCCTTTCGTAGAAAAAATTGTAAGTGATAGAGTTCAAGATGGTGTTGTCCGATGGATGGTTTCATGTCTATTGACTTGCACCAACTTGTTGCTGCATGAAGTTGTAAAAGGGTTGTATGAGAGTGTTTTTGAAGATTATTTGATTCTTTTTTTCTCTCCACAAGGTGTTTTCTAGTTTCTTTAGAACAAGTTGTGGTATGGGATGAAGATGTTGCTATTTTGTGCATTTTGCCTTTGTCATTATTATTTGTATGTTACTTTCTAGGAATAGTGTAAAGACACTAAGCATTACTTATGGTAAATAAATGGGTTGATGTTTATTAAAGTTGTATAACATATAATCAATTAAAATCATGTGTTAAAAGAAAATTATTAAGAACACCCACATAAAATAATATAAATTGAAGGAGAACAATGTAAGGGCTTCACGTAAATTTACCGTTAGTAATTCATCGCCATGACAAATTCATCTCATGAAAAATTCACCACCAACAATTCATCGCGACAGATAATTCAGCTGCCAACAATTCATCGGCATGACAAATTCATCTCATGGAAAATTCACCACCAACAATATTCACCCCCCCATTCATCACATAAATATTTGTTAATATATATTTCCAAGACCTTGAGATTTTTATTGCAAAAGAATAATTTTCACCGCATTAATAATACAAATGACTGATATTGTTGTATAATTGGTTTACTAGAATAAAATAAAATATATTGAAAAATGTTTTCATTTTTATTATCATAAATCAAATTTTCTAATTGTATATGCGATGAATTGTTGGGTGGTGAATTTTCCATGAGATGAATTTGTCATGGCAATGAATTTTCTTGGAGCCCAATGCAAAGTATGCACTTTTTAATTTTACATTTTGCTCCCACTATGATGTGCATGGGATATATATGAGAAAGCACACCAAAGTAAAAAGGAAAAACACCTAGAACTAGAGATGTATACCTAAAATGTGTCCCTTTGTGTGAGCAATCATGTACATTCAAGAATGGAAGGTGAAATATTCCCTAATTTGAGCAACAATGACTACTACATGCCCTATTAAAAAAGCCCTTGACTTGCTAGTGACAAGATCAAGTGAAAAATAAAAATGGACATGGCACAAAAGTATAAAATGTAAAATGTAATAAGATCTAGAGGTAAAGAGATTTAAATGAAGTGCCATGGTAATTCATGCCCCCAACAGGTCTATCCATGCCATCTTGAAGTATACCACTATAAATAAAAGTGTGATACGAAGATGTCAAGTGCGATGCATAACTTGAAAGAACCTACTTAGATGTTGTGTCACAATTTTTTTCTTCTCCCTTATATTTGTGTTGTTTGACAACCTCATGAACAATATGATAATCAAAACCAATTTACGAGTATCATCATTAATATTAGAAAAATTCCCATCATTTAATTCCATATGATTAACTTCCATCTTTTTTCTATCCATAAAATCTTGAATTATACATATAACGCATATATCTATAGAATATACATGTATGTGATGATGAATACAACTAGATATATCTATTGTCTTTTAACTAAAGACAAAGTGATAAATTAAAACAAAGGAGGATGGTCTGAAATTTGGTACTGAAAGGACAAGTTAAATCCAATTCTTTCCTGACTATCTTGCCATAAGAAGTGCTGAGAAGATATTGAATTTTGCTCATTTTTAATTTTTTAATTTTGGACTTTACTGGAAAAGGCACATAAGGCGTGGAAACCATTAAAGCTCCACTGATTTTGGTAGAGGAAACATTATTATCTGCCTTTAAAAGGCAGTGTATATAGAAGAAAAATGTGCTGAAAAGCTAATGTTGGCGTTACAAAAGTAAAAATGAGCACAAAATATATTTTGTTGTTTAAAGTTGACCATTTGAAAGCTTTCACAACCATCTTTTGTTTTGCATTATATTTGGAGTGATAAGGATAAAAGATGAGGTTCATATTTTTGAATGCATTAGATATTGGATTATGAAGTAAAATATGTAATGAGAGTTTATAGTAAAATATTTTAGTATCATTTTTGGTAAGAGCAGATTTTTATTTTTATTTTTAGGGGTGGGTCTTTTAATTTGGTGTTTAGTGATTTATTGTTGGAGTGTGTTGTAGTTTTAATGTGTTTAGGTTTGGTTTGGTTTGGTTTTTGTTAAGTATTAATGAGAAGCAAATAAATTATTTTGATGGTAGTTATGTTGTATAGATTTTTTGCCTCTCAATTGATAGGGGGAAGAACTTGTTGTGGTTTTGATTGGTCTTTAGCTGATTTTACATTAGTGGAGGATTGTAAGCACTAGAAGTGTTTACAAAGTGGCCAAAGTTATTAGAAATTAGGTAAAATATTCCATATATGAGGTACAAAATTATCATCAAGACATACATCAATGCGATTGAGTATTTCCATGATGGCATTGATGCTCATATTATAATAAATCTATAAATTAGATAATTTTTTAGTGGCAATTTGTTGTCAATTGGAAACTTTTCTTTTTCAGGTTTCAAAAATGACAAATAAAACACTTTTGGTGGCATATTCTTTCACCCAAATTTGATCATATTTTCATCCATGTAGTATTTGATTGCCCTAGAATAGATTTTTTAATATATATATATATATATATCATTATTATTGTGTAATGTGCTTGTATTCCATCAAATAACACAACATAGAGAACAAAATTATTAAAGGTTAGGATTAGGAGTTAGGGGTTAGGGTTAGTGTAAGGGTTAGGGTTATGATTAGGATTAGTTTATCATTATGAATAAGGTTAGGATTATGGTTAGGGATAGGAATAGGGTTAGGGTTAGAGTTAAAATTGGGATCATGGTTGGATTAATGTTAGTAGTAAGATTAGGGTTAGGGTTATAAATATGATTAGAGTTAGAATTAGAATTTGGGTTAGTGTTATCATCACAATTAGTGTTAGGGTTAGGATTACACATAAAATTAGGATAAAGGGTATGGTTAAGGTCAAGGTTATGGTTAGAGATAGAAATACGATTAATGTTATGTTAACATTAGTATTGGGATTAGGGTTACGCTTAGAGATTAGGGTTACGGTAAGCGTTATTTTTAGAATTAAAGTGTTAGGTTTAGTTTTAGTGTTATGGTTGAGGGTTAGGGTTAAGGATAGAACCCTAACCCAAAAATAATTGAACCTTAATTATAACCCTAATTCTAACACTAACTAAACTTTAATCTTAACCCTAGCTCTAATTGAACCCTAACCTTAATTGAATGCTTATTGAGTCTTACCTTAATTAAACCTTAACCCTACCCCTAATTGAACCCTAATTGCAATTATAACCTTAATTAAATCTTAACCTTACCTGATTGAACCCTAACCTTAATCTTAACCCTAACCCTAACACTAAACTTAATTAAAACCTAATGCTAATTTAACCCTAATTGTAACACTAGCCTAAGGGGTGACCCTTTCATGAAATGTTGGGGATTCTTTCCTATAGTGCCAACAACCAAGGTTCAAACCTCACAAGGTCACTCTCTACTGTGTCAACAATTGAGTTGAGGGAGACCATATGGTGAAATGGTGGGGCTTCTTTCCTGTAGTGCCAACAACCAAGGTTCAACCTCACGGGGTCACTCTCTACCATGTCAACAATTGAGATTGCTTACCCTCAATTTTTTCCGGTATTGGCATGGTGTGATGGTTTATAGGTGGCATTGTTGTTCTTCCCACCAAGGTTGAAACCCCGTTGGGGTGGTATTGTTGAATGGTTGTATTCCAGTTCATAGCTATGGTAAAAAGCATTTACCCCTTGAATAAAAAAAAACACTAGCCTAAAGATTTATCTTGTAATCTTAATTGCAACACTAACCTAAAGATTTATCTAGGTCCAATTGCTTGTTATTTTATTTTTCATTTTTTGAACTTATGGTTCAATCACTTGCATTTTTACATTAATTAAGGGAAAAGGGTGGTACGATCGCCCATGAAATTGAAAGCAATTAAGAACAAAGGATGGTGTGATCTCTAATGAAACTATAGGCAATTAAGGGCAAAGAGTGGTATGATTGCCAATGAAATTATAGTAAATTTATGGAAAACATTTTGAATTGTCATGCAATTATGTGCATTTTAGGGAAAATGTGTGCCATCATGTCATGTAATTAGAAGTGTTTACAAAGTGGTCAAAATTATTTGACGTCAAGTAAAATATTTAATACATGAGGTACAAAATTATTATTGAGACATAGATCAATGTGGTTGAGTATTCCCATGATGATGCTCATACTATAATCTAGCTATAAATCATAAGAGGTATGATGCTATAAATTAGAGAATTTTTAGTGGTAATTTTTTGCCAACTAATTTTTTTCTTTTTGGGGTCTCAAAATGACAAAGAGAACAGTTTTGGTGGCATATGATTTCACCCAAATTTGATTATATTTTCATGTATGTAGTATCTGATCACACTGGAATATATTTTTTAATATCTTAGATTAACATTAGATCATTATGTTGTTTGATCTAGTTTGGTCCCCATCATTAAGATACTATAGAGGTAAATTTTAATTTGGGTCCAATTGCATGTTATTTGAATTTTCATTTTTTGAACTTATGGTTCAATCACTTGTATTTTTATATTAATTAAAAGGGAAAAGGGTGGTGTGATTGCATATAAACACTTTATGCCCAAATCCATTGCATATATAATAATAACCATTGAAAGATTAAAAAATCATACCATTATTGTAACCATTCATCATCTGAATTTTACATTTACTAGCTTTATGACCAAGTCTATTGCATGTAAAACATTGACTGAGAAATGATTGAACATTTTGATT
>VDFB02324949.1:0-37831 GCA_007258455.2 Sequoia sempervirens
AAAACAAATCCCTCTGGCTAGAGATATGAAGAACATTGGCTTGTTTGTGTTCTTTATCTTTTCTTTTGATTTATCTTATTGCGCTCAGTCCAAGGACCTCTCGATGATATCCAAATCAAGGATTTAGAGAGATAGAATGGGGCAACGATCATTATCTTTTGTCTGCTGTGTTTGTTGGACACTCTTGTAATATAACTTGGCGAATACTTGCTTTGTTAGGTACGCCCTAGCAAGGTTTCCGTATGTCAAGTGTGAACAAGAATACTCCTATCTATTTGTCGAGTCAAAGTCCATCACACTAAGTACAACGCCATCCTGGTCCTTTATACCTTGATGCATCGTACTTAGGCGTGTTATCAAAAATAAAGTAAGTGATCCTTTGAAAATCCCAATCCTTGATAAGCAAATCATCCATCTATCATCATCATTTATCATCATCATCTATCATCATCATCTCTAATAAAGTCTCACCAATCATGGACTTGTGGGATCCCTCTTGGTCATCATCTCTCATTTCCGTATCAACATCATACATCCATCATGCATCCATCTTGCATCCATAAATCATCAGTATTTTGCATATCATCTCACATGCATATCATCATCATAATATAGATCTGTTAGTCTAAGCATATCATAAATCATCCGTTGCATAATCACAGCATATCACATCATCCATCTCATCCATCTCATATCATATCATCATTTAAGTTGTTTAGGATAATATAGATTTGTTATTCTAAGCATCTTAAAATCATCGCATTTGCATCGTCATTCATAACCACCCATTTTGAACCTCTTTATCGCGAGATCGACCCTCAAATCAAATCTTTTCGCTCGATCTCTCGAGGGGGCAATGTACCAGTGTACTTCTTTCCGCTGGGGCATCCGAAAAATCATGAAATTTTTTAATTTCGATTGCGGCAAGTTATTCTTTGAACCAACGCAACAAGTACATTGCTTCAAAGAGGGGCAAAATGTAGACATGCAAAATTTACATTATGCATTCGATCAGGATCATTTATCAATTGAACTAGATATTGCATTGGATCCATTCATCACCTTCATCCATTTAAATAATCTCATTGCCTAAGGTTATTTAAAATCAAAAAGCCATTTAAATCAAATCTTAAATCATATTCCATCATTTTCTAATCTCAATAAATCAAGTATTTTAAGTCCTAAAAGTCAAATCATCTAATCAGCATTAATCAGCATGATCATCATCTAATCCTAATCTAATACTAATCACATCCCACTTGCATTATCTAGACCTAGCCACTTGCACAATAAATCAATTTTATTGATTTATTAAAACATCATTTTCTCTCAACATGACAAGTCAAACAGGGCATTTATTGCTCTTCTTTCTTGTCCCCCTCTCAAAATTTATTGCAAATTTGAATTCAAAATTTCCCCCTCTTGGGCACTCTTCCCAAATCTTGCACATACATCAACTAATCACATGATGACAAGTGTCATTATCTCATTGGCAGAATCTTTAGTCCCACATTGGTCCCTCTTCAACACTTAGCATTTTGAAAATCTTTAAATACAAGCTTCATCTTTGAGAAAATCCTTCACAATTTCATGCAAGGTTACTCTCTTCATTTGAGATTTGATCTTGTTCATCATCCTCCACAATCTCTCCACAACTTGATGCAAGGTCATTCTCTTTGAGAACTTATCTTGTCCATTTATCATCTCCATCATCTATAGCAATTTCATCATCTAAGCTTATCAATCAAGGATTGGGAAAGGGTCACTAGCACATGTGACACCAATCCAATATGAGATAGAGTTGGATTCTTGCTTCTTTATGCTTTCACTTAGTTTAGTTGATATTTTGTTGTTTGGATTGCATTATGAAGCATGATTCTATATTTCATATGGATTCTATATTTGATTTTGTTTGATTTAACAAAACTCATGTTTGTTTGTTTTTGAGCAAAATGCAGATTTAGGGTCTACACTAATAAAACTAACTATCAAAATACAAATGAAGAAAGGTGAGAATGTTGTGTACCTATCATCAAATCTACTTTTTTTGGGCTCATTAAGGACTCATTTTCCCTATGGAAAATGGGTCATGGCTAGGGATCTTATAGAGTGATTTTTGGGTACTGTTCTTTTATGTTTGCACTCCTAGATTGCAAAGGTGAGGATTTGGAAAGCCAAAAATAAGTCTTGTACATCATTTTTTTTTAATTGATAAATTTTCTTGCACCTTTGATAACTTTTCAACTTTCTTATATTTTTCTCTTCAATAGATATTCAACCTAAAACCTACAAACACACATCAAAGAGAGAAAAATGTTATTTGTTAGGGAATAGGGGTTTACCTTGGTAAAACCAAGTTTTGGTAATTAAACCTTGTAATAAAATGAAATAGCATGAAACATGAGATAGAAAGAATGATAAAGGAACAATGCTATGTCACACCTCACCACACTTTCGTTTGAACCTTGGAATGTAAATATGAATCTTAGCATGTAATGGCCTTCATGGATGTTGCTCTTGATCATGAAGATTGAGATGAAATGATGTCCTTGAATGCTTGAAGTGATCTTCAACTCTACATCAACATGTTAGCTCAATAACATGCATGCCTTTGACATGATAATGGATCCTTGGTTATTGCAATAAAACCTTGATAATCTACTCTTCAATGCCGTGATAATGCTCTTCAATTTCTCAATTTACTATAAGGATGCTCTAATCAAAATTGCTAGGATAAAATTGTTAGGAGAAACTTATTGAAATGAGCTCTTATTTATACTTATCTTAACATGTATTCCTAAAATTCAAATATCACAAGCCAACATTGAATTATGAATTTTAAATCATTGAAATATTGCCATAAACATGTTTTAAAGGGGGGACCTAGGTCTAAGTGGGGATCCAATTTCCATAGGGTGAATGGGTCCTAGGCTACTTACCTAGGAAACACTTTGTTTAACATTGAACTTTGTGCAAAAATAGGGTCCTAAAACCAAGTGAGGACCCACCCTATGGAAAATGGGTCCTAGGTCACTTTCCTCGGACTCATATCCATTAATGTTGAGTGTCATTATCAGGGATTTATGAATGTTGGATTTCCTCTTTGGAAATTGCAATTAATTAGGCTTGGATTTGAATTCAAGGGGCCAACTAATGCACAATTAAGTCCATTTTAATTAAAAGGGCCCAAAAATTAGTGTGAATATGTAAAACATGTTATAACACTAAATTAAGGAATCATTAAGCTCATTTTATTAATTTTTCCCAAAGCAAGTGAGGAAAAAGCATACTTTTTCTATCACTACAACTTGAAACTTAAGAACTAAAGGAGCTACTTGGTGTATTTATAACATTAAAATTTAAGTATTAGTGGGAAGATCATAATCAATATCATCAATTTATCACCATTTGAGATAAATTTTTACTTCTCAACATGGCCTTTTTATGACCATAAACTCCTACTTTATCAAAAATCAAATCTTTGGACATGAAATTATATTAGTGCAAGTATCAATGTTAAAGAATAATTCTATCATTCACATATGATCCTTATTAAAAATGAAAAATGATAGAAAAGTTGCCAACAAAAAGGCTAAAGAAAAAACTCATAAGTTTTGAAGATAATTGATGTGCCATTTTTTCTTCAAATGTGCTCCATCGATAATCAAATGTTTCAATGCAATATTTTTATATTTTTTCTTTTAGATTACTTTAATTTCTTCCAAAATTATTTTAAATTGGGAAACTATTTTTTTTATCCAACATTATTTGAAATATAGTAGCTAAAAGGGTTGAGAATCATTGTTTTAAATTAATGAAATTTAGTATCTAATTATGGTTCGTTATGAGGAGCTTTTCATGAGGTCCCTTGTGTGTAATGTTGGTGTAAGTTAGGGGGACCGACCATGTTCAAGGCCGCAGGTCATGAAGGGCCAGGAGCAGAAGGATGCCCTAACTTACCTCAACTAAAAGAGATGTTAGGAAATGCGAGATGAGAATAATGAGGACTATGAGACCCTTTGATCACCTTACAGACTCGAGACTCAAAATGGGGCTAGGCAAGCTAGTTTTCATGTTCAATGCTATGCCTGAGGAAGCTCTTTGCTTGAGGATGAAAATGCAGTCCCAGAATGATAGTGTGATGTGTTGGAATCTCTCAAGTGCACTAGTGTTCGTATGACCAGAGGACTAAAGAGACAAGGTAAAACTTTAGAAAATAGAATACGCTTAGGTAACTACTTTCAAAGGGTGAAAAAAAAATTATGAAGTAGAGAAAGTATGCTCTAATGTGATCAAGTAAATAAACAAGAGTTGGGGTGGCAAGAATAATCTCACAAAGGAATTCATTCACCAGCTAGCTCCCACTAAGACATACACCTACACACAAGCAAGAGTGAAATTTGGTTGGCACTGTTAAGGGCTCTACCACAGTTAGACCCCTACTTTGGTGTTCCCACCTCTATAGACAACCAGGTTTGGAATGATGAATAAATAGTATTGTAAAGAAAGTAAATGAAGCAAACAACACTAAACACTACACAACAATAATAGTGCTACTCAACCAAGTGATAGATGAGAGGAGTGGAAAGCTTACCACCTCCACCAAAAGCACTCAAGGCTAATGGGGGAGAAAATAAGAGTACTTGAGTCTCTGCTATAATGGTGTTGTCCCACATTTTCTCTACTGAAGTGATGGAGTGTTGTTGTTGCTGCTATGGACTACAAAAGAGCTACTTGAAGTGATTGAAAATTCTGGATTGAATTTTTAGAGGATGCAAAAGAATGTGAAGAAGATTGCTTGAGCTCGTAGAAGATGTGAAGAAATGAAATGCTTGTAGAAGTAGTGAATTTAAAGGAGAAAATGAAGAAAACGACCATATTGAAGTCAAATGACCGAAGAGGGCATTACAAGTCGATTGGTAATGATAAGTGTAATGCCTCTGCAACTCTATCCCCAAGAATCTACTAGGGATGTAAGCACGCCACACAGGCATCCTCAATAGAAATTCCTTTTTTGATGCTCAAAATAGGCACCAAGTGGAACTAGAGTAGTAGGCTTAGGTGAAATTTAGCCTCTGAACTTGGTTTTTTAAAGTGGAGAAGGGAAAAATCAGAATTTTCACATGGGGTGAAAATTTACTCCTATACATTTTTCCCCTACTTTAGCGAGCACAAATACTAATGATTGCTTGGTAAAGCAGATCAAGAAAGTAGTAGGGTTAGAAATGTATACATGAACTGTTGATGAAGCAGACCATGATCTAACAAACTTGAAGGTGCAAGGTATGCAAATGACTTCATAGCTTCTAAGAAATATGAAGTTGAAGAATGAAAGTATCTTATAGGCCCACAGACTTGCATGGAAGCAACCCCCAAGATATCTCACATGCAAGTAGCACTAAGAAGCAAGTGCCTCATAGGGTCACGAATCTACAAGTAAGGTACCCTCAAAGATCTCTCACAAGACAGAAACCTAGAAAAGTGCCTTACAGACTTGAAAACCTATAAGGAGGAATCCTCCAATATATTTCACATGAAGGAAGCCAAGGAAGTACCTTACAGACCCACAAACCTACAAGAAGGATATTCTCCAAGATCTCTCACATGAAGAATATGCAAGAAGGAAAAATAAAAATGTAGTATAATAATAGTATATAAATGAAGTATCATCAACCCCCTACTATATCAAACCATGTGAAGAATGCATGAGAATGCAAAATAAAAATAAAACATTGGGTCAACATGGAATGGAATCCTAAATTCTCCCAACGGTTTGCATCATCCCCAATTTACCGAAAGTCAATCACAAACATGGAAGAAAGATGATTCAAATAGAGGAGGTTTACGACACAAAAACCATGCTTGTATCCAAGCACCAAAAGGGGTAACAAGAGTCATCTAGGAACATATAGCATGTTCATGGGGGAAACACATCATAACACACACACACCCACATCTAATCTAAAGATCAAGAAGAGAGGCCTCCCCTAACATTGATCGATCAAGAGGTCATCTACTTCCCACTCTAGATCATTGTAGGGGGAAGGAGGGTGAGCCTACAATGGAGGAATGTTAAGGGGAGGAGCTTCTGACTCTCCCATAACAAGGGCCAAGGAAGATGACCCTGCAAGGTCCTTTCCACCAAGCTCTTGCAAATCTAAGGTAAGTGATTTCGTGAAGATTGCTCACAAGGAAAAAACTTCATCCATAGAGTTAAACATGCATCTTACAATAGTTCCATGTTTAACTTAAATAAATAGGGAAAGCTACACTTGAGATTCACTTCTAGACTCACCGAATGACTCAGGAGCAGTGATGAACTTAGGGGAAGCTGGGATAGGTTTCGTCACTAGGAAAAAACAAGTCAAGATAGGACCACCTTTTGGAGAAGGTGGATTCTTCTTACTTTCCACATTATGGGAGGAGCTACTATCCACCTTTTTCTTTTTTGGGGGAGACGAGCTACCTAAAAACAAGGAAAGAGGTGCAGAGGAAGAGGAGGAGAAGACTGCAGTAGACACCACCCAAGTTTTCATCATATCTATGGGTCTTAGGAAACATGTTACATCCAAAATGAGCATCAACAAAGGTGGCTCCACCAAAGGGGTGATGAACACCTGCACCCTGTTGGGGTCAGGTGCATTCACACTTGCAGCAGAAGTTGGAAGCAATGTAGAGCTAGACTAAAGAGTAGCAAAGGGAAGGAGAGAGGAAACATTGTAGGAGGCCTTGAAGTAGGGGTATTTGTCTCTTCTTCCTTCCTCTATGAGATAGGTTGCTCAGCAAGAAGAGCCTCTTGTTAGTGTTTGCACTCACATGCAAGGCAGTTTCTACAACTCTTTGTACTAGAAGCCAAAGGTTGCAAAGGAATGGAAGGCTATTGCTCAACCATGGGAATTTCCACTAAAACCATCTTCGGCAGAGGAATAGACTCTTGAATGGGAGTAGGAGGAGTAGGTTGAGAGGCATTAGTAAGAATTGGATCAAGATCCTCGGCAGTGGGCATCTTCCTGCTACTTGGTTTGGGAGCAAGAGCAGTAGGAGGTTGCAGATCAAATTCCCTTTAGGAACCTTTCTTTCTACTATATAATTAGTACCACAATATGGGGTATTCATTAGGGAGATTCGTGATCCCGAGCTTGGGCCTGTGCCAAAGAGGTATCTTTGGACTCAGTAGATAGCCACCGGGCTAACCCATCCAATACTTTTCCCATGAAAGGGGAGAGGATGAGGCAATCTAGGAGATGACAACCTTATCTTTTCCTTTATGGGAAGGAGAGGGAGTCAGTGTGGGCTTCTCCTTCTCCTCTCAGGAAGATGAGGTAACTAATTGATGTATCATAGGAAGGGTCAATTTTGACTGTCCCTTGCCATCAATTTTATACTTTACATAATTCTTGTAAATTAGGCCTATTCTCAAAGGAAGTGAACTAATTAGGGTGGGCCAAAAGTGATCCAATGGATATCCACCATGGGACACCAAGGACTAGTATCCAGTGTCATGCACTATATGCATGACATCTTCGTGGGAGAATTTTAAACATTTGTGAATAATGGAGGCAATTACATTGATGGAAGCTAGCCAAGGTATGCCTAGCTTCATCCTAAATAGATATGACTCTGGGGTAACATCAAAAACTATGTCAATAACCCTAGGTCCAACTAGGACAGACAAAGTTATTGAGCCATAGGGTTTGAGAGACATACTATTGTTGTTATAGATGGTAGATGTTGTTTCTTCAGATTCTTCCCTCTATAATGAATTCAATACTAATGTTTCTTCCATAATGACATTCACATGGCTTACGGGGTCTACCAAGACCCCTGTCACAATGTTACCATTGAGGTGAGCAAGAATGTAGAGGGGAGAGGGTTTATTGTTTAAGGGAAAGTCTTGTGACATGAATGTTATGTCTAGTAAATTGAGTGCAAGTAGAGTAGTAGAAGTCATCGTGACCATGTTAACATAGGCCACAAGTTAAGTAAGAAAATCAATGGGATCGATAATCATGTTAGCAAAATGTGACAGAAATGGGTTTGTGTATATATGTAATTCACTATTAGTTTACACCACTAATTTGTTATCATTTTGTTTACTACCATTGAGATGAATGGTATCATCCTTGATGTGATCCTGTATCTCATGATGCAACCACTTACAACATTTGGTATCATGTCCATTAACTCAATGGTATTGAAAATAGGTTCTTCCATCATACCAATTAGGGTAAGGCTCCTTAAGAGGCTTAGGACTTGGCAAGGTTACGATTTTATCCTTCAACAACTTCTGTAAGATAGAAGAATAAGATTTAGATAACTTTGTGAACTTTTGGTTATGTCTAAGGCCATTGCCATTAGTAGTGTCTTTCTACATTTGTAATAGTCTTACCTTTCCTAGACATTGATACGATGGACTTTCCCTCAGAATGGGAGAGTGAGGAGGATCACCCAAACTGAACAACTATTTGTTGGTATTCTCATAGGGCTTCACACAAATGTGCAAAAGAAGGGCATTTCATAAGCATGATTTTTTCTTTCCAAGGCCTTTGTAAGTTCCCTATGAATACCTTCTACAAGTCAAAATCAGGCAGCTTATATGAGATTTATAAAAGAAGCGCTTGATAGTACACTATAAAATTAGTGATTTTTTCACTGTCACCTTGTTTACATTAGCTGAGATCTGAAAATGTCATCTTCGGCTTGATATTAGCTTGAAATTGTCTAAGGAATTGATTCACAAGTTGATCAAATGAGAAAGTGGAATTGTTAGGCAAGGAATATTACCACTCAAGTGTTGTATCCTTGAGAGATCGGGGAAATAGTTTAGCCATCAATGCATCATGTTGAAAGAAGTTTGTGCATAAGGTGTTAAAGGTGGACATATGTGTTTGTAGGTCCCCTTTACTGCCATAATTGTCTAATTTAGGTATGTTCGTTCATTAGGGGAAGGGAGTATTCAAAATTGCAACTAACAATGGGCTATGCTAAAAGAAGGGATGGAAGATAGGTTAGGTAGAGGCTTGGGAAAGACTCGCCAATCAGCTCTGCATCTTACCAATATTCTAAAGAGAGGTGTTCAAAATAGGGTCATTAGAAGATATAGGACTAGAGGAACCTCCTCCAGAACCATTTCCAAAGCAACCTCCAGAGCCACCACCAGAGCCACCACCACTAGTAGGGCCTGCACTGGAGCCACCTCCACTTCTAGAGCCACCACCATGGCCTCCACTAGCACCAACTCCGTTGCCAAATCTACCACCACTACCAAAGCCTCCACCACTCATCCCACCAAAACCTCCACTATTAGAGGTGACAGATTTGTGAAGCTAAATCCCAAGGGGACATTGTTTACTTTGATAGTTTTGGGTTGTTCAGAGATAGAAGGGACCGCATCATCCATGTAGATAGATATGGGAGGCATAAATATTCCTAACTATCCTTCACACTCTTTGAAAGTAACTCCTTTAATAATGCTAAGATTGTTTGAAGGAGCACATGCTTCAGCTAGACCGATGAGACTAGTTAGAGGTTCTATGCTTGTTTGATCTTTACCCATCATATGTTTTAACTCACTAATGACCTGAGCAGCCCTTACTATCTTCAGGTTTCTTTCCAAGTGATTTTATAAGTTTCCCAGTCCTTTGGCAAGGGAAGAGATGTATTCTAAAGGAATCTAAATGACATCATTCTCTTCTACCAATGATGGTGTAGGAGACATAGGAGGAATGCGAATGTGATTAGTCTCCTCAAAGAATCCCATCTCATCCCATAACAACTATTTCTATGTAGCCAGACCAATGGTGGGACTGAAGAAAAGGCCTGTAGAGAAATAGTAGAGATCTTCATCCTTTCCATGGGAAGGTGTCGTATACTTCTCCTAACAATATTCCTAGAAGTTGTGGACTAGGTTGTGATGCTCATAAACCTTCACAACACATAGGAATACAACGATTGTAGAGCACAAAGGGAAAATCCTCAACACCAATAGATGAACAGGCATTGGTTCACATTGAGTTCACCAAAATGTAAGGTAGGGGGACTTGCCACATTTAAGGCCCTAGGTCATGGAGGGCTAAGAGTGGAAGGCTGCCCTAACTTACCTCAGCTAAAATGAATGTTAGGAAATGTGGGATGAGAATGATCAAGACTATGAGGCCCTTCGATCACCCTAAAGACCTGAGACTCATAATGGTGCTAGCCAAGCTAGTTTTCAAGCTCAATGCTACACGTCAGGAAGCTCTTTGCCTGAGGATGAAAATGCAATCCTAGGACAACAATGTGACACACTAGTGTCTATACAACTAGAGGACTAAAGAGACAAGGTCAAACTATAGAAAATATACTAATAGCCTAGCTAACTACTTTCAAAGGGCCAAAATAATGGCATGAAGTAGAAATTTTTTTCTCTAATGTGATAAAGTAAATAAACAAGAGTTAGGGTGGAAAGAATAATCTCACAAAGGAATTAGCTCACTAGTTAGCCCCAAATAACATGTACATCTACACACAAGCAAGAGGGAAATTTGGTTGGGGCTGTTAAGGGGCCTTCCTCAGTCAAACCCCCACTTTGGTGTTCCCACCTCCATAGAAAACCAAGTTTGCAACGATGGAGAAATAGTATGGTAAAGAAAGGAAATGAAGCAAAAAACACTAAACACTACAAAATAGTAATAGTGCTACTCAACCTAGTGATAGAGGAGAGGATTGGAAAGCTTACCACCTCCACCAAAAGAACTCAAGGGTAATGGGGAAACAAATGAGAGTACTTGAGCCTCTGTTGCAATGATGTTGTCCCTCACTTGCTCTATCAAAGTGATGGAGTGTTGTTGCTGCTATGGAGTGCAAAAGTGCTACTTGAAGTACTTGAGAATGCTGGAATAAGTGCTTAGAGGATGCAAAATGATGTGAAGAACATTGCTTGAGCTTGTAGAAGATGTGAAGAGATGAAATTCTTGTAGAAGGAGTGAATTTGAAGGAGAGAATGAAGAAAATGACTATTCAGGTTGGTCTACTGAAGAGGCCATTACAAGTCAACTTCCAATCAGAAGTGAAATTCCTCATAACTCCAACTGCAGGAATCTCCTAGGGATGTAGGTGTTCCATGTAGATGTTTGCGTGCCATGTGGGCATCCTAGACATAAATTCCTCTACCAACACTCAAAATAGGCAACAAGTGGAACTAAAGCAATGAGCTTAGGTGAAATTTGGCCTTCAAACTTGGTTTTCTAAAGTGGAGAAGGGAAAAGGGGGAATTTTCACATGGGGTACAAATTTAATCCTATAAAGTTGGTTCCCAAATCTATAGATTGCTAAACTATAAAAGTATTCCAAGCTTTATGTTCAAGTTTAACAATGATTTGGCCCACAAATAAAATCAACAAAGATGATTCAAATTCCTTGCACTTTAGGCTATGCTACACCTAGGAGGGTATTACCTTGATCACCAATGAATATACGTTGTACACAATTTCTTAGTGATGATTAAGAAAATTATCTCTTTGTACAAGTTTAGAGGGTTTGTTTGATCCTATTCTTATTTAAATTATGCACTCTTTAATCTATTTCATACTGGCATAAGGGTGTGAAATATACTACCTATAAATTACAATTGTGTGTGTTCTAGAAATGAATTGATTAGTGCCTTTTTTTGGGTAATAAAGTCAAAGCTCAATTGTGTGTGTTCTCCCTTTCTGGTTACAAGTTAAATTACTTGGAACTATTTTGTTTATGCCTTGCATAAATTTGTAGAATCATGGCTACCAAGCTCTTATTATTTATCCAAATTATTTTCCAAAGTTACTATGATTTACTTAATATATTCTAATCCTACCTTGACGGAACCAATTAAATCTATCACACAAAAAATAAAAAAATTGTTTTGATAAACCAAGCATATCCTTGATATATTGGTTTAAACAATAGAGAAAAACCAAATTGGAGACAACAAGATAACCTTCATCAATGCTATCCAACAAGTAATTGACAACCAAAAATTTAACAGCAAAGAAAGCAACTTCTTTATTAATGTTCACAATTATAGTCATTCACAATGTCATTATCCCAAAAAAAATTCTAGAACCTAACCCATGCTCTTGGTTTCCTTCTTATAGGAACGAAGCAAGAACACGCTTTAGACCATTCACATTATCCAAATTAATTTTCAAATTCCCAACCATTGGTAAGACATTTTGTAATATTCATTCATCATGAATTCAACCAATAAAATACCCACCACTTGTAAAATATTCAATTTCATCTCCCACCCATGGAAAATGAAATATTCCTTTTAAATTATCAAATTTTTGAAAAATATGTTATGCAAATAAATTTATCAAAGAAAAAACTTGTGATTATATTCCCCAATATGCCAATGTGCCTCAATCAAAGTTATTGCTACCTTGCACAAACAAGAATTAACCCTTGTGTGGATGTTGGGTACCATTCATGATAGATTCATTAACTACTACCATCATAAACTACATTCATTAGACTCCCATAATGCTGCTATGGTGACATAGGGTAACCATTCACAATTCTCATTAATCTCTTCTAACCCTCTCACTCATTTTCCTCCCACAGGGACAGGAGGAACCTCATTGGCATATCAACATGATATGTATTATGATCTTGTTGAAACCCTTGTCTTCCACCAACAATTTATTGCTCTTTCTTGTTCATTAGGTGTTTAAAGAGATAATGAGATGGGTCTCTTTGAAACCATTCATTGTCTCTAACATGTTGTAACCAACCAATAAGGCTCTTTAGAAAACCATCGAAGGGACCCCAAAGCAAGTCTCTTCACCATAGTAAAGTCACCCCAATGCTACTCCATGCTGCTTCAAATGTGCAATATGATACATGTATTAACCTACACGAATGATGACTATGAAGAATAAAACATTAATAGGGAAATGTTAGAATGTATTCTATTATGGACCCAAGGTTAACAATTTAGGGTAAACCTATGCATATTTTCACAATTGACTCAGGGTATATGTGGATTACCAAAGGAATATATGAAAATTTTTGAATTTGAAAGAAATTTTTAGTTTCAGTCAGACCTAAAATGGGTTTACAAGGTGAACTCAATCATAGAACCAGGGTATTCTACACAACTAGACTTACACATACTAGGTTCATAGCTTATTAGGATGGTGAATTTACACAAAATATGCAGGTTCTAACAATGGCTCTAGTTAGGGATGAATGACTACCAATACATTACAAGAATCTAGATCTATGGTGAATCAAAATAAAACAAAAAACTAGGGGAAAAAAAAAGAAAAAACCTAGGAAAATCCTAAACTACTATGCATGGAATAAAACTTGTTTAAGAAAATAAGTGTTTCAAAAATTATCCATGCACTAAAAATTCTTGATTTTCACCCACCATTTTTTGCAAGTAATATGAATTCTAACCACATTTTCCAAAAATGACAAATGGTCCCTGCCAAAGAGCCTCAAACTTTTGATGCTTTCCTTTGTCTTGAATTCAAGAATTCCACATAACAACCATATAATCAAATTGAAATTTCTGATCCTTATGCTTCTTATCAAAAAGATTCTTCATCTACACCTACATTCTTTTATTTGTCTTTTGTGCTTGATTTATGATTTCACCCAACTCTACTAATTGCTCCATTCTTTCTTTCAATGGTTCTAGCACATCCAAATCCTCCCGCATTATGAAATTATAAATAGGAAAAATATTATGCATTGGTATTCCTGCTTGAGCTCCACAGACTAACTCAAAGGGTGATTTACCAGTATCCTTTTTTATAGTGATTATATCTACCCACACAAGGGTGATTTACCAGTATCCTTTTTTATAGTGATTATATCTACCCACACAGAGAGGCATATGATATAATTATTCCATAAGAATCATCAAATTTCTTGAATTCATTAGATATAAAACACATACCATTGTTTATGAAAATTCTTATAGGAACTCTAAATCTAGTGATGATATTTTCCACCAAGAAATTTATGACCACTTTACTAGTTTCTTGTTTTGTTGGAACTACTTCAACCCATTTGGTAAAATAATAATTGGTAGTAAGAATCCATCTATGTCCACCACTTGACTTATCTATTATATCTCCTATAAAATCAATACCCCATTGATGAAAAGAAACATCAGCTTGCATAGGTCTTAGAGGCAAAGCTCCTTGATCCTTCAATTTACCAAAATTTTTTTTGGCACGCTTCACATGTCTATGAGCATTAGAAAAAATAGTTGGCCAAAACTAACCTAGTCCTAATATCTTATGCGCAATGGTTTTACCTAAAACATGTTCACCACAAATACATTCATGCATCTCCTTTAGAATTTTTTTGGCCTATCCCTAATATAGACACAAAAGTAGGACACCATGTTTATGTTTCCTTGGAAAATAAATCACCATTCATAAACATACCTTGATGCTTGCAGCTTTAGTGTCCTTTTTTTATTGTCATTCAATCCATCTTGTAATTTCATGTGTCTAGGTAGTGAACTATATTAGTATACCAAGGTGTATTTTCAATACTAGACACAATACCTTCTTCTTTCAACACAACATACTTGTGTATCCTCTAAATTAGATTCAACCATTAATTTTTCCAACCCTTGTCTCTTCCAAGCTTGGTGATTTTATTTTGATATTAAATTCTTGGATTCTATTTATCCATCTGCACCTTCTTCCTGTAACCTCTATTAGTGTGAGGACATCCTTGACCATAGTATTTGGTACATAGGCAGCCACTTATACTCCTACCAAGTAATATTTGAATATTTTTACTACCTTCACAAGCATATAAGCTTGTTTCTCAATAGCATCATATTTTAGTTCAGCTCCTTGAAGTGATTTACTAAAAAAGGAGATTGGTTGTTCATGCCCTTCTTCATTATTCTATAACACAACACCAACAACAGTGTGGAAAGAGGAAAAAGAAAAAATTTGGAATGCCTTACCAAAGTCAGGAGATTTCAAAATGGGAGCCTCTTCAATTTCCCTTTTGACTGATAAAAATGCCTCAACAACTTTTGGTGTCCAATCATTTTTTTATCCCTTTTTCAACATTCTTGCAATTGGCTTCAAAATTTTAAAAAAGTTAGAAATAAATATTCTAAAAAAAGTACTCTACCCAAAAAATGATTACATAGATTTCACTATTTTGGGATAGGAATTCTATCAATTGCTGCAAGCCTCTCTAGATATATTCTTATACATTCTTTAGACACTATATTCCCAAGTATCATAACTTCAATCACAAAAAACTGAAATTTCTTAGGGCTTAGAGATACACCATATTCAAGTGCCTTTATGAATATCATTTCCAAATGCATGTAGTGATCCTCTACTTTAATTGAGTATGTTGTCAATTCATCTTGATATATAACCTGTTGCAAGTATGAATGAGTATGGTGGTGTTGTCATTGATGTTTTCATATATTTCAACACAATATAGGTTGTCGTAGAGAAAGGAATCAAATGATTGCAAGTTGTGCATGTATAGTTGAGATACTATAGAAATTTTGTGAGTACATGGAGCTATCTTTATAGGTGTTGCAGGTGTGCTGATAGAAGTCGGAGTTGTGTGTGTGTTTAGAATGTGCTCTAGTTTGTGCTCTACATTTCTTCTATGTTGATCCTACACTTGTGCATACCTGAAGTGTTGTTTATGGATGTCTATGGCTGATATATCCTAAATTATAGCTTATTGTTTGATGAAGAGTGAAATTTTTGTTCATCGGTGAGTGAACTGGTTTGATAGAGTTGTTTGTCTATCAACTAGGAGAAATGTATCTACTCCGTAGTCCTCCACTAGATTTTTTTAGGTCTTACAGATTGGTAGAAGGCTTGAATTAGTGGTATCTATGTTTTAACAAAGGTTTTCATGGTTTTTTGCTTGGAAGATGAGTTTTAGAGTTCTTGTGTGTGTTTATATAGTTTGGATGGATAGATGGAGAATTTTCTATGAATTAATATTGTTGTTTTGGGTCTTGGTTAAGTGTTGGATTGGTCCACTCTTATCCTCTTCCACCATAGGAATGTTGAGTTATTGAACTAATTTGAATTTATAAAATTATGCATTTGTATCTAAACTTGGAGAAAGTGTGTAAGGTTGAAGATGGTATATATACAAGTTGAGATGCTATGGATTGACGTATCAAACATCCCACAAATGTGATAATCAAGAGTGTACAAAAGTAAATTGAGGCAATAGTACTTTAATGTGTTTATAGAAGTTGTCAGTTGGGAAAAAAACAAGATATAGTTTTAAAGAAAAGGTGCAATCATCTACCAGAATATTGGAATTGGTTCATACAGACCTTTGTGGTCCAACAAGAATAGGAAGTCCTAATGGTGACAAGTATTTTATTCTTTTGATTGATGATTATTCAAGAATGATATGGGTTACTTTTCTTAGGGAGAAAGCTCAAGATCTAGATAGATTTAAAGTGTTCAAGGTGAGGGTATAGAATAAAGTGAACTTGAAAATAAAATTCTTAAGGTCTTATAGAGGTGGATAATTCACTTCCAGTGAGTTTAATAAATTTTGTGAAGAGCACAGTATAAGGAGACATTTTTGTGCTCCTAGAACTCCTCAACAAAATTGAGTTGTTGAGAGGAAGAACCAGACTATTCAAGATGCTGCAAGGAAAATGATGACATAGGAAAATGTACTTGATGTATACTAGAGAGAGGCAATTCACACTACTATTTATATTCTTAACATACTTTAGATCAGAGGTAACAAATCCTTATGAGTTATGGACTTGCAAGATTCCTACTGTGAAGTACTTTAATGTGTTTGGAAGAAAATTATACATTAAAAGAGATAATGATAACCTTGGAAAGTTTTATGCTAGACATGATGAAGGTATTTTCCTTGGATACTCAACTAATAGAAAAACTTATAGATACTTCAATAGAAGATTGAGAAAGATTGTTGAGAGTTCAAATGTGAAAGTTGACAAAGATATGCATAGACTAGTTGAAATAAGTGAATTTGAACGAGATGAACCTATCTGCAGAAAAGTAGAAGAGAACAAGAAAGAAGAAGAAGAGATTAAAGAAGAAGAAGCTTAGGAACCTACTACTAAGACTCCTAAATATGTGCAGAGAAATCATCATGAATAATAGATAATTGGAGACAAGAGTGAAGGTGTAAAGACAAGAAGAAAAGTGGTAGCAGTTGAGGTAAATCTATGTTTACTTTCAAAGATAAAACCTAAGTCTATGTGTGAAGTAAGAAAATATGAGAATTGGGTTAAAGAAATGAAAGAGAAGTTGTGGAAAATAGAGAAGAATTAGACACGAGAATTGGTTCCTAGACTAGTAAACAAGAATGTAATTGATACAAAGTTGGTTTTTAGGAATAAGCTGAATGAGAATGGTGAAGTTGTACGAAATAAAGCAAGGCTTGTGTGCAAAGGTTATTCATAGTTTGAAGGAATAGACTTTGAGGAAGACCAAGGGTCACACCTTACAACAATCCCCCCAAGACAAGTGATGGGTTTGAACCTATGACCAACTTTGATACCAATTGTTGGCCTTGTCGTTGTACCAAAAGATCGACCTATCAATGCTTGATACAAGCTTCAACTAAGATCCATAGAAGGCAGTTAGACCATGTCACAAACCCAAGCATTGTGTTGCAAGGAAGACCAAGGATCACACCTTGCAACAATTTGTACCGGTGGAAAGAATGGAAGCTATTTGAATGTATTTAGCATTTTCTACTCAAATATTTCAAGGTATATGATATGGATGTTAAGTCTACATTCCTGAATGGAGAATTGGAAGAAGTGTACATGGAAAAACTGGAGGGATTTCAATTATTAGATAAAATAGACATGGTTTGCAAGTTGAAAAAGGCATTGTATGGACTTAAATAGGCTCCCAAAGCATGGTATGCAAGGTTGGAGAAATATTTGACATAACAAAAGTTTAGCAAAGGCTCCATAGACAATAATCTTTATTTCAAGGTTGAAGAAAACAAAATGTTGATAGTGGTTGTGTATGCTGATGATATCATCTTTGGAGGAAATGAAGGTATGTGCAAAAGGTTTTTAGAGGAGATACAAAAAGATTTTGAAATGGCTATTATTGGCGAGTTGAATTTCTTCCTTCGACTTCAAGTGAATCAAACTGAAAAGGGAATATTCATTTCACAATAAAAGTATGTCAAAGAATTGTTGAAGAAGTTTGGAATGGATTATTCCAAATCGGTCTGTACTCCTATGGTGACCAGATGCAAACTGATTTCACTGATGCAAATTGGGATAGTTGTGTAGATGGCTAGAAGAGTACAAGTGGTGGTGCATTATTTCTTGGAGGAAGATTGGTTTCATGGATAAGTAAGAAATATGATTCAATTTATTTATCCATTGTAGAAGCTGAGTAAATTGCAGTAGCATCCTACTACACACAAGTGTTATAGATGAAGCAAACATTGAAGGATATACGAGTGATATGTGATGTGCCTATCCCTATCTTTTGTGATAATACAAGTGCTATAAACATTTCAAAAAATTTGATAATGCATTTAAGGACAAAGCACATATATAGTAGATATCATTTCTTAAGAGAGAAGGTATTGGGGAATGAGGTCAAATTGGAGTATGTGCTTACAAAGGATCAAATTACAGATATTATTTCCTAATGGGGAGTGATTAGAGCTACATATGATTGAATAATTATGTAAAAATTTTGTTCTTTTCCATTGATGTCAAAGGAGGAGAGAAAATCATGTGAAAAACAATGAAAGAAAAAGGAGAGAGAATGTTACAAGGAGAAGAGAGTGCAGGAAAAGTTGTGTAGGTTGTCTAATCATAAAAAATAAAGGAAAGTGCAAGAATGGAATGGATGTTGTCTTTGATGGTTTTTCACATTATTTTTTTCCATCAATGACAAAGGGGGATATTGTTGCAAGTATGAATGAGTATGGTGGTGTTGTCATTAATTTTGTCATTGATGTCAACATAGTACAGGTTGTTGTTGAGAAAGGAATCAAGTGATTGTAGGTTGTGCATGAATAGTTAAGATACTATAAAGATGTTGTGAGTACATGGAGTTATCTTTATAGGTGTTGTAGGTGTGCTGATAGAAGTTAGAGTTGTGTGTTTTTTCAGAATGTGCTCCAGTTTGTGTGTGTCTATACAGTCCAAATGGATTGTTGGAGAATGTTCTATGTATGAAAATTGTTGCAGCTATTGCAGATGAATCTAAAGGTATCCTTGATGTGTTCTAGTGTATGGTGAAGCATGTTATGTGGTTAAAATGTTATCTTCTTGTTGTGAAAGCATGTAATTAAAATTTCATTTGTGTTTTAATTAGGTTTGGTTGACCTAGTGCTTACACGACATGTGAAGGATAAGTATCAATTGAGGAAGCATGTGATTGATCTAAGATGTTGTTTTTGGTCTTGGTTAAGTGTTGGATTGGTTGGATATCATTCTCTTACACCATGGGAATGTTGAGTTTCTAATCAAATTTGAATTTATAAAATGAAGCATGTGTAGCCAACCTTGGAGAAAGTTTCTAAGGTTCAAGATGGTATATATACAAGTTGAGATGTTATGGATTGAAGTATCATACATGCCACAAGTGTGAGAAGAAAGAGTGTGCAAAAGTGCATTGAGGAAACAATACTTTAATGTGTTGGATTCCTGAAAGTAGTGAGCTAATGGTTTCTTCAATATTTTGCTCAAGGTTGCAGATATGTTAAAATTTTTATGGGGGATTTTTTTGTTATCTTTTGTATTTGTACGCATTGAGCCTCCCTTACGGACAATAATTCCTATTTGTAGGTAGTGAGCCTTGTATTTGGATAGTGAGTCCTATTTTTAGGTGATGAGCCTTGTATCTGAATAGTGCGTCCTTTGTAAGCAACTAAATAGTAATTAGCAAATAGAATAAATAAATAATGTTAGTCCTCAAGATTAGTTAGCACTCGGGACTAGTTAGCACTCAGGATTAGTTAGCACTCGGGAGTGGTTGATAATTATTAGTTGCCAATGGTTGGTTCCCTCAACCGATGCTGGTTAACTATTTATGTTGCTATTTGGTTCATATTCAGGGGAGGTTGATATGATAATGTAATGCTACAAGTACATGAATAAAGACTACAATGCTTCATATACATCTATTTTTTTCTGTGAATGTTTTACATAACTGAATGATATTATGTTTCTAGTTTACTTATATAGCATATTGAATTACCATTAGTGGAGTAAACATTTGGTGCCATTGCCTAAGCGGACTAGGGCATCACTCCTCATGGCAGCATAATGGGTCAACCAGTGGAAGAACCTGCAAATGCTAATGAGGAATGGGAAGACCTATTGACAGAAGATCTTGTCAATTTGTGGAAGATATCGTTATGAGATCATGTACGTAGGGAATCCCAAATACGGGAGATCCCTAAAAAATTTATCTATGATAGATTGGAATTGAATGATGAGGTGAATCATCTCCTAAATTGTATGCCCTGATTATTGGCCCGTCATTCCATTATTTTGCAAGATCTCTGTGAAGAAGAAGGTCAGGAAGGCCGAAGGCAGAAAATAATACAATGCTACGAAGAATGAACTAAACAACAAGAAGAAGAATGAGACACAAGCCAGAGACGTACATCTAGTAGTCAGCAATGATTTCTTGAACATATTTTAAATGCTCGTACGGCTGAAGAAAGACAAGAATCAAGTACCTAATGGGCACAAGACTCGGGAAGAAAAGGTTCAATGATCACTTAGGCTACAAGAACAAGAAGACCGGTGAAGAAGACTGAAGCACGTTGGTAAGGAACTTGATTAGGATTTAATTGAAATAAATTAGAGCATTAAAAGAACATATGAAAACCTAACAAGAATAGACACATTGATTGGACGAGCGCACCAAAGTTTGATAGAAGGAAGGGATGGAGATCCCTTTGGCACTCCATACGTAGGAAGATATGACCCCTATGAGAACAAAGATGAATTGAGAAATAGCATTAGATGATTTTGAGAGTTGTCCCTCTCGGATGATGACAAATGACTGACGAGTGGAAGATTAGAGCTCAATACCCCAAGGCAGACAAAGCAATGAAGGGAACTGTAGGAGACTCACTTTGTTGAGGACACTGACAAAGGATGTGGGAGTGACTCGTACATGGTTAGGAGTGCAAGTGATGCACAAGGATGTAGCGGGGAAACCACTAGTCTAATTGGTTCCAACACATAAGGATGACAGCGGGGAAAGATGGCTCATCCAGACTGGAAAAAGTTGCTGAAACTATGGGTAATGGGTCTGAAGATCTAGTATGACATTGCAAGACATGTAAGACTATTTGGATAGCCAACAGATAGGATGATCCCGACCAGGGCTGAAAGCATTTCTAACAACACTCAGATACAGTGCCATTGATTGGTACTCTGAATTAGATCAAGCACAAAAAGCCACATGGAGGGTATTGAAGCAAGCTTTCCAGGAGGAGTTCAAACTCCTACGGGACAATAGTGAGATCATCATGGAAATATACAATACTAAATAGGGAAAGCACAAGGGTGTGTGGACCTACAATCGGAGATTAAAAGACTTGATAGGAAAGCTTGAGGCCTAGCCAACAGATGGCCTAAAGAAGTGATGGTTTATTGAAGGGTTGATTCCCTCACTTTGGCAAAAAATGAAAGTGGTACCGCCATCCTCGTACACTAAAGCATATAATCAGGTGAAGGACACTGAAAGTGAGAGCAAGACATCCTTGAAGGGGAAGAAGAAAGATGATGAAGAGAGTGCCGAGGAAAGTGAAGATGAATCAACAATTGTGCAAGCTCTTTGTTGGGACATGATGCAAATGATGAAAGAACTAAAAGTTGACAAGAAAGGTTCCAAGGAGGAAAATGAATTATGGTGTATTGAATGCAAGATGGAAGGTCATACAAGGGTGAACTACCCAAAAAAATTATTCTATGACATTTGCAAAGTTATGGGACACTCCGTCAAGGAGTGCCCATACAACTTAAAAGCAAGAAGTTCACAAGTATTCTTCACCCAAGGAGAACAGTCAACCCCTTCGACCACACCACCAAAACCACAGAACAACAATGCATCCCCTGGAGGCTATTGTAACAATCGGAGAAATAATACACTTAGAAGCAAAATTCAGTACAATAGCAAAGGATGGCCCATGATCCAGTGCCAAAACTATAATGAATGGGGTCACTTTGTGAGGGATTGTTAGAGCGACCAAGGCACTGGGGGAAAGTTATGTAAATGGTGTGGACCGAGTGATCATGAAGACACCGACTGTCCAAAGTAGAAAGGTAGTATCAATATGCTAGAGATAGCTGATGAAGAGGTCTTGGCAATCACAAGGGTGCAATCAAAGAAGGAAAATTATCCAGACCCTCATACGAAGAAGGAAAGACTCCAGGAAGCCAAGACAAAAGTGGAAGAGGCAATGGTGAATGAACATAGAAATTCTAAAGCTACCAGTACATTGCTACAGTTAGAATCAGAAAAGAACATAGTATGGCAAGTTCTTCACACAACCATAGCAATCAAGATAACTAACCTCTTGCAAATTATTCCTCATCTGAGAGTATTGCTTACAAATGCTATTGAAGACAATCTTGAGAAGGGTCTGCTAGAACGAGTGCTAGAACTAATAGCCAAGATTACGGATCCAATGTTACTTGTAGTAAGTATCGGGAGGAAACCAATCATCATCGAGATGGAGATTTTGGGAATAAAATTATCTAACACTATCATTGTCAGAGGTTTGGGAGTAAACGTACTACCAGAGGAAACATGGAAATGTTTGGGCAAACCAACTCTCTAGCCCCTAACATTCCACCTCGTAGGAGCATATCAACATGGCATCAAATCCCTTGGTACACTAATGGAACATAAAGTTTTGATCGACATGCAGCTGTTTTTGCTAAATTTTGCCATCATCCCACTGGAGAAAAAGGTGTATGATGCACTATTAGGATGAGGATGGTTGATTTCTACCAAGGCAAACCACAACTGGAAAAGGAATACACTCTTGATAGAGAGTTGGGGGAGGAAGTACACTATTGATTTGAAGAACCAGGAGGTCAGCAAAGATCTAGTGTCTTCGGCATCTGAATCGGGAGGAGAATCAAATGTTGATGATGAAACAAAATTAATGGAGCCAAATGAAAAAGGTGTACTAGAGATTGAGAGTTGCACAGAGGATGAGACTAGTTCGCTGAATGGATTATTTCACTGGCAGATGGAAGATTATGAAGTCTTCCACCCTGATTGTAACATGCTACAAGTCAAGGAGGGGGAAGTAGAAGAAGAAAAAGACTCGACCAGTGAAACATTTCCTCCAGAGTATGGAAAGTACAAGGAAGGTATGGCAGAATTGGATGTGACGCTAGCACACAAGTTTGAATGGGACAAAATCATCAAGTATGAGGAGCCAATGATGAAGAAGGTAAACCTTGGGGAACCAGAAAAACCTAAGGAGATTCTTGTGGGTGACAATTGGGACCCTGTACTAAAGGTGACAACATTCAAAATATTTATGGAGTATAAAGATGCCTTTGCTTGGACATATAAAAATCTAAAAGGTGTACCACCAGAGTTATGTGTACATAGGATCCCTATCATTCTGGGAGCCCAGCCCATATGTAAGAGACCATATAGAATGAATAAAAATTATGCCGCTAAAGTACAAGAGGAGATTGAGAAGATGTTGGAAGCAAGCATCATTTTCAAAGTGAATGTCAGCAAGTGGGTATCACTGATTGTCATATCCTTGAAGAAAGAAAAGGAGCAAATTAGAATATGCGTTAACTTTCAAAGTCTGAATGCGGTGACCATCAAGGACCCATTCCCTATTCCTTTCACCGACACAATCCTCAAAGAAGTTGTTGGGCATGAAATGTACTTTTTCCTAGATGGCTTTTCGGGCTACAACCAAATCAGTATTGTGGAGGAAGACAAATTGAAAACTAAGTTCATGGTTGAGGACGGGGTGTACACATACAACTGGATGCCATTTGGACTATGCAATGCACTAGCCATGTTCCAGAGGATAATAATCCACATTTTTGACAAAATGTCTATAGGTAATTTCAAAGCCTTTCTCAATGATTGGTAAATTTACAATGATAAAGAAAAACATTTGAAAGCTCTAGGTGAGTGCATGGAAAGATGTCGAGTAGCCCACCTTTCTTTGAATCCCAAGAAATGTAGATTTATGGTGCCACAAGGAAAGCTCTAGAGAACATCACCAGTGTGAAGTCCTTCCTCAGGCATGTGGGATACTATCAGAGATTTATTAAAAATTTTGCACAAGTGTCATATCGTCTTGACCTACTAACAAGGAAGAGCCAACCATTCATATGGACCGAAAAACATGAGATGACATTCAACGAACTAAAGGACCAATTGATCATCTCACCTATATTGTTGTATTTGGACTAGGATAAGGAGTTTCATGTACATGTTGATGCCTCTAATTTTTCTATTGGAGCAACACTAGCACAAGTGGGAGCACACGGGTTGGACCATCTGGTATTCTTTGCCAATCAGCTACTTTCAAAAGTAGAAAGAAATTATAGTACAACTGAGCATTAGGCACTAGGAATGGTTTACTCCATACAAAAGTTTAGACATTATCTCCTAGCCAAGTTGTTCACCTTCTTTGTGGATCATCAAGCCTCAATGTATTTAGTCAACAAGACAATCATTCAAGGATGAGTAAGCAGGTGGCTATTACTACTTCAAGAGTTTATATTTACAATCATCATACAACCAGGTAAGAGCCATGTGATTGTTGATCAGTTGTCTAGAATCTAGTCGGGCGAACCTACCGAGGGAGGGGTGAATGAAGATTTCTTGGATGCACACTTGTTTCAGATTGCAATGCTACCCTCATGGTATGAGAAGATTGGGGAATATTTGTCCATATCCACATTCTCGAAAGAAATGCCACCAGTGGAAAGGTGAAAGCTTTTCTTGAAAAGTAAGACATTCTAGTTGATCAATGGCTTGCTTTACAAGATGGGGCCTGATTAGATCCTTTGGAGATGTGTTATAGAAGAAGAGGTACTAGGTGTACTAAATGAGGCACACAAAGGTTTGGCTAGCGGTCATATGGGACCAGATGCTATAGCAAGGAAAATTTATTTTGGTAGGCCTATGGTGGCCGACGATGCACACCAATGCTAGAGAATAGGTGTTAGGTTACATTCTTTGAATGTGGCACCCACATTTGTGAGGCCAAAAGGCATCCTTACATACACATAGGTACCACAAGGTGTAGTAAACACAATTTTGTATTGCTCTGATTCCTTGACCTTAACCTAATTATAACTAGAGATCCCATCCATCATGGAAGTCAATTCACATCCTGTTACCCTCTGCAAGACAATCTCCATATTTCAGAGTGGATAGCTATCTTTCAATGATGCAATATTTAAATTACAAAAATCCAAACACAACCTTATATCACCATTTTTCTTTCTTATAGATACCAAATTTGAAACAAAAGAAGAATGCCTAATAGGCTTGATTATGCCACTTTCTTTGAGCTTCATCAATTCTTTTTTCATTTTTGGTTATAACAAAGGATTAATAGGCATTTTTCTTTTTCTAAATGGTTTAGAATTGGGTTTTAGTGGGATCTCATGTTGAATCAGGTCTTCTTTATAGGATTTCAAATCTTCGTAAGACCATGCAAACACATGATTTTATTTCCTTAGTAGACTTTTAAGCATTTATCTAAATTTTGGGCTAATTTTCTTACTAATATACACTTTCTTTGGAGCATAATTAGTACCAAGATTCACTTCCTCAAGATCATCCTGATGAACTAGTGTCTACTTCAAGGTTGACTTGTCATTCCCATCAAAAACTCATTCCAAAGCCACACAAACCTTTCAAAATTTTGTATTTTTAACTATACAACTTCTTGACCAAAAATAGTGTCCTTACCATCAACGTTCTCAACAATAGCATTCAATTCTATCTCTTGCACCTCATATTTGTGTACACATTGAAGAAAATTTATTAAATCCTTATCATCATCGAACTATTTCCAACTATAAGCATTGTTAGGAATGTAAGGTATGGTCTTGAATTCTATCTCTAAAACACCAACCAATGTAATGTCATCCCTTCTTAAGGCAATATTTGTAAGAAAATTAACCATCAGATTTTTAGACCTATCTACCCACTCTATTGAGAATGCATCAAAGCATTCAATTTTATCCCACACTACTTGCTTATATTTCTTGAGCCTTTTATTCTTTGTGGTATATTTAGATCTTACATGTGATACAAACAACTTGAAATCTCCATATACAACTAAGAACTTGATTCCATTTTTTATAAAAAAATTCAAGCCCAATAGAAATGCTTCATATTTTGATATATTATTAGTACATTCAAATGACAATAGAAGGGAATAATTGAAATTTTTACCACTAGGTGCAATGAAAACTACACCAACTCCATTTCCTTCCTTACTATAGGCTCCATCAAAATGCATTTTTAAAACACCATTTTTTATCCAAGTGCACTATTTTTCCAAATGAACCACTATTTTGTAATTGAGGTTGTGATCATTCCACATTAAAACTTCCCAATTCCACATCACGAAAGTAGTTCATTAGATGAGGTTCATTTTTTCTACCACTTGCTTAGATATTTGTTCTCTGTACAATTTGACCTCTCTACCATTGATAGGTATGCTTGCATATGATAGAACCCACTCAATTCTTCCACCAATTGCAACTGCCCATTATCTTGACAATAGCTTTCCATAATATGGAGGAACATCAACCACAATAATACCATTTTGTTATGTAGCCTTAGGATAATCCCCCAACTTTATTTCCACATCCTTCATGATACCGATGATAGGGATTGATCTATTATGCATGGCATAACACTTTCCATTTGTAGATTCAACCAATATACCAAGTTCCTTCATGACTTCCATTGGTATAATATTTATTACTGCTCCTTAATCTATCATATAGTTCTTTAGTAGCATGTTATTAGTCAACAAAAAGGTATAGAAAGGATCCATTTGATATGGACTCTTTGTCAAAGTAGTTCCCAAGTTAATCTCAGGAGTCTTCATGTCCTTTCCTTCTACTTCATTTACTTTCCTCTATTCTTTTCTAATTCATTCTTACCCTTATCAATCTTATTTGGCATATTTGCAATCAACTTCATAGCATTATTAATATATTCATTTATTTTCATTAATTCCATCAATGGAACTAATAATTTGATTTGAGACAAACCTTGAGTTATATAAAAAGGGGCATACCTATTAGAGGTTCAATTTTTCTCATTTCTACTTTAGCAAATTTCTTCTCTCCCATTACTTGTTGCCAAAGATCACTCCTTGTTTCATTTTGATCATCCTTTGCTTTACCTCGAGGAACACAATTTTTAGCTAGCCTTTTTGTATTTCTATTTTCATCATCCTATTAAGATTTTGAGGCCATATTCTTATTACCTTGTCGATTCTTCCTAAATGGATTCCTAGCTATACCTTGATTAGTATTAACAGTCCTACTTCTGAGGTTATAGTTGCTTATAGCTTGTGCTACGACAAAAACTCTGGGCATCTTTCTTTCCTCATTAGTAGGTATTTTTCTTTCTTCCTTATAGGGGTTGAATGCCAACATATTTATAGTATGCTTTTCCCTCTTCTAATAATATGGCATCTCATCTTCTTGAACTAATTGTGCAACCACACAATAATTATGGGAATGAGGAAAATTGCAAGGTATACACCATGGAGTATACTCTACCATATTTACCCCATGTCTCTTCAATGTGTCAAGTGTGTCTCTATGAACATTTTTCTTCTGATCTTAAACCACAATATTCCCATCCTTCCACTTAGTTCTATAGGGCATATTGTGTAACCTTGGTCTTTCATTCCTATGAAAATTGGACTTATCATAAGATACTCCCTTTTCATTTCTAGCCACCTTATATGATAAATCATTTACAACATTCCAAACCTTTTCCAAATTTTCCTCCTCTTATGGTTGTCTATTTTGATGAGCCTTAGGGTTGTGTAGTAATTTTACTTCATCTCTTCTACCAATTTTACCTGCGACCTTTCTATTATTTTCTATATTCAAAGTAGCTTTGAATGCTTTAGTAAAAACTAGAGGATTTCTTGTTCTAAGTTCATATCCTATTTTTGGGTCAAAAGAATTTGAATAGAAAACCAAGCACATGGGATATATTAGTTTCAAATGATGTGGAATTTTCTTAAACAACTTCATAAACCTAATATTGAAATCTGCCACTGGCTCATTATAATTTTTCTAGATATTTGTTAACTTGTGTAAAGAAAATTTTTGATCAGCATCACCACTATATTGTTCTTTAAATATTCTTTTGAATTCATACCAAGATCCAATTGAGGCATCAGGAAAGTTTCTATACTAGTATCTTGCATCATCAACTAATTTGCATGAATAATTTCATATAAACATCTTCATGTTGCACATAAAAATTATCCATGATAGTTTCAAATGCTCTTATATGATCTTCCACTGAAATAACATTATTACTATAAAATTTAGGAATTTTCTTTCTTACCTTATTATCAATATCATTTTGATATCCCTAGATCCCAAAAAAGTCAAGATGACTATATCAATCCACATTCATTGGTCCTCTTGCAAATGGACCCTTGATGAGGCTAAACTGCTAGTGTTGAGGTCCATGTTGTTGAGGTTGAAGATAAAATCCTTGTTGTACATTATGTCCAAACCGTCCAAGATTATACATGTTTCCTTGTTGATTTTGATTGGGAACAAGATGGTAATGTTGGTATTGCCCTAGATATTGATTATATCCTTGATTATGAACTTTTACTCCTCCTTGGCTAGGCGGAATGGGATAAGCATTTCCTTGAGAAACCATTAGAGCACTCACGTGATTTAATATTTGTGTGTTGAAACATTCTACTATATATTTTGATGGGGATGCACATTTCCTTGCATATTTTGGTGGGGATTTTGATGTGTTGTATGATGGGAGTCAATATGACTAATCAATGGATTTGGATTACCTGGTAGAAGGACATTTTTCTTAGTTTGGTTGTCATTGCTAGAACATCTCAAATTTCCTATTTTACTATTATATGTGTTTGAACTCTTGGAACCACTTATTTTTTGGTTGCAAGGGGGTTTGGGCTACATTATACTATAGGACAATTGAATGTGCATTTGTACTATTTTATGATCCATTTCATGTTTTTTCTTTTTTAATTCAAGCTTTTCAAGCTCCTCAACCATCTAGTCTAAATCTTTTTTCAACTCTTGATAAGTTGGTTCTTTATAAGTATTCATAGGAGGGCCCTGATGAGATGTTTCTATATGTTTTTGTGTCATCCTACAATCATAGTCTCTTTGTGCTTCAACCTACTCTTCATCTACATGGGCATAAAATTCATTCAATTTTTGAGGATTACACTAAAAGGGTAGAGCATATTTATATTTTTCATTATTTTGGAATTCTAATCCATGCAAATGACTATCAATTATATTGAATTTTTGTTTGGATATCTTCCCTTGTTTTGATTAAGGGAAAAAAAGGTTTTGAATGGAACCAAAACCATTTACAACAGTTGGTGAATGGACCCAAAACCATTAACAAGAAAATTTTGACAAGGACCCGAAACCCAAATAGGAAAAGAAAGTTGAATAACGATACAAATGGAAAACCAATATCCAAATAACAAAAGAGCTACATCAACACAAGGTTAAGTAGGGAACCTTGACCCAAAACAAGACAAGAACAGGGACTTAGAGCCCAATTAGAATAGAAGCGGTACTTGATTTAGCTAGGCAAAAAAGAAAGTCAAAAGATTTACCTGAAACCATTAAGCAACCATCATCCTATAAAATATAGATTGCAACAAAACACATAACAAGAAAACCCAAGAGATCTAAACTCCCCACATCAATAGGGAATTTAGAAATCAAAACTAAACACTATAGAGCAACATCCTTCACATAGAACCAATCTGCTCGGAACACCAAACCAACCTCTACCTCAATAAGAGAGGGCTCCCCTCTATAGGAGATGATGAGATGAAAACCTCTACCACCAGAGAAAGAACTTCCCAGTAGGACCACAAAACCCATCTCCACCTCAATAGGAGAGGGATCCACCTCAATAGAAGACAACCATCATGGAGCCCAAAAGAAAGCAACAAACCCCAAAGAAAGGCACGACATGTCATCCTTAGGCAAAGAAACAAACAAGAGCATGGAAGAAGAGAGAGAACAATTTTTAACTAAAATCCAAGAGAGAGAATTCCACTAAGCTAGAAGCATAAACTTTTGTAGAAGCTCAATAGTTTGGGCCAAAAAGATGAAGAAAAAAAGCCACCCAGCTCATAGAAAAATAAAAGACTACAACAAGAACAACAATGAGGAAAACTACACCAACACCACCAAAATAACAAGGGTCTCCACTTTAAGGAAAGAGGAAGTAGAAACACATTTTAAAACCATGAAAATATGGGTCTTGAAATAGATCTCTGTGTGAAACCCAGTCAAGAGAACACACATAGAAAACAAAAGAGGAAAGTACTCCTAAATAAACACAAACCCTTCCAAAAAGAAACATTAAAAACTAGAACTAGCTTCTAACCACCCAAAATATTATGGGGCTACCTCTTCCCTCATGAGAAACACTTATAGCAATAGTATGGAGGCACAAAACCACTCCACAATACCCTCCATAGAATGATAAACTTTAAATACCAATATCTTGAGGCTCACCAATCCCATGACAACCAAAAGCTACCAAGGGAACTACAAAAGCATATCACTAGAGGGAAAAATCTCACCCCTCAAAAAAGCCACTCCCAATAAGAGTAAAACAACTCAAAATACCACAATCTGAGAGTCACAAATAATAAGAGATAGCAAGCTAGCTTAAACTGGTCACACCCAATAGAGGTTCCAGAAGCCACAAAACCCCACACACTGCAACAAGAGTAGAATTAGCCAACAAAACCCAACACTTTCCCATTGTAGGAAAAGGTAGAAAGATCCCAAGAGACTTTTGTACCAAAATATAAAGCCAAACTGATCAAAAAAGAAAGTGCAAGAAAGAGAACAAGCTTGATCTGTAACAATCTCACTCAACCAAAGATATGTTCCTTTGTTCATTGTATGTATTACTCTATAATTTTTTAGTATGAGGTGGATTCGATGTGTCCCCACCTTTTGAGAATTAGTCTTTTAATTCAAAGAATACCCTACACCATGTTCTTTTGTCCATTTTTTGTTGTATTTCTTTGGACTTCACTCACACAAGGATGTCCTTCCATTCATCTTGGGTCAAATTTTAATGCTTTGATGTCTAAATTCCAATATTTTTGATTTGATGTTCAATTGATCACTCATACACAACTTCTCAGTGATTTCTGACCAAAGTCACTACCTCCTTCTAAGAAAAGAGGAAAATACTGAAATAGTCTTGTTGTCTTCCAGAGCTCCAAGATCATATTTTGTCTCTTTTCTTACAACAAGAAACTTCATAGTAGAGTCACCAATATGGTTCCCACATATGAAAATTGCTAACCTCTAAAAAGTATTCCAAGCTTTATGTTCAAGTTTAGCAATGATCTGGCCAATGAACGAAATCAACCAAGATGGTTCAAATTCCCTACACTTTAGGCTCTATTGTGCCTAGGTGGGTATTACCTTGATCACCAATGAATATACACTCTCTACAATTTCTTGGTGATGATTGAGTATATTTTTCCTTCATAGAAGTTTACAGGGTTTGTTTCCTCCTATTCTTCTTATTACAATTATCCACTCTTTAATCCATTTCATACTAGCATGAGAGTGTGAAATAGACTACCTCTAAAGTACTTGTATTCCTACTATATATATATATTTTTTTGATTTACAATATTGTACAAGGAATTGTTCTAGAAATTAATTTATCAGTACTTTGTCTAGGTAACAGAGTCTGAATTCAATTTTGTGTTCTTCCTTTTTGGATACAAGTTGAATTACTTGGCACTGTTTTGTTTACGCCTTGCATAAATGTGAAAAATTGTAGCTACCTTACCTTCTTATTTATCCAAATGATTTTCCAAAGTTACTGTGATTTAATTAACATAATTTAATCCTTATTTGAAGGAACCAATTAAATCAATCACAAGAAAACAACAAAGGTGTTTTGACAAACCAAGCATATCCCTGATATATTGGTTTAAAAAATAGAGAAAAACCAAATTGGAGAAAAGAAGATAACCTTCATCAATGTTATTCGATAAGTATTTGACAACCAAAAATTTAACACTAGAGAAAGAAGATTCTTTATTAAAGTTCTCAATTACAGGCCTTAACAATGTCATTACCCTAAAAAATTTCTAGAACCTAACCCAAGATCTCGGTTTCCTCAATATAGGAATCAAAGAAGCACAAACTTTAGACTGTTCACATTCTACAGAATGATTTTCAAATTCCCAACTATTGGTATGACATTATACAATATTCATTCATGATGAATTTGGCCAATAAAACACCCACTACTTGTAAAATATTAAATTTCATCTCCTATTCATGGCCAATGAAATATTCCTTTTACATTATCAAATTATGAATAAATATTTTATGCAAATCAATTTATAAGATAAAAAACTCATGATTACATTCCCCAATATATTAATGTTCCTCCATCAAGGTTACCACTACCCTACACATAAAATAATTAACCCTTGTGGGGACATAGGGTACCATTCATGACAGATTCATTAATTACTGCCATCCTCCAAGTACATTCATTGGGCTCCCTTTAGCAAATTCAGATCCTAGATAGATATGTCAGCTTGTGAATTTTGAATTTTGAGAGTTAATATGAAGTTATGTATAAATAAGAGGTATGTTTACATAGTTTCTCCTAGCAATTTCATTCTAACATCCTAGAGTTTACAAGATCATTTCAAGAGCATGATAAAGGAATTCAAGGGTAGATTATTGAAGTTTATTGCAGCAATCAAGATTCATTATCACATCAAAGGCATGCATGTTGAAGGAACTAACATGATGATGTAGCATTTAAGATGCAATCAATTATTCAAGGCCATATCTTCTATCAAGACCAAGATCAAGAATCTCATCCATGAAGGCCAATACATGTTAATTTGTAAATTTATATTCTAAGGTTTCCATTAATGTTTTGGTCATGTGTTGCATATTGTTGTTCCTTCATCATTCCTTCATGTTATTTCATTATTTAATTTAAAGGGTTTTAGGATTGTGTGTTTTCATTCTTTAAATTTGATTTTTTTTAAAAAAAGATTACTTTTTCATATCATTTTTATTACATTGCACTATATCATCTTGAATTTGAAAAAAAAAATGCCTTTCAAAAATTGTCATATAGGTCATCATTTGTCCTTCATTTCACGTTCATTTAGACATCAAATTCTGAAAAAAAATTCCACTAAAGTTACAATTTGAAACCAGGAATAGAGAAAACATTTAAAGCAACTCTAAAATTGTATTTTTACTTTTTCAAAACCACAACCTAGGACCCATTCGCCCAAGGGCGAATAAGTCCATGTACAAATATTTTATGCAATTTTTTGGGTGCTTTTTAAATGTTTGATTTGCATTTTTGTTGCTACTACAAGGAGCCATTTTTCACTGGGCTAATGAGTCCTTGGTGGCCTACAAAAACTAACTTTTTTTAGCTTTCTAGTGGTTTTCTGCACTTTCTAGGCCTACTGGTAACCTATATTATAAGTCTAGAAAGTTTCAAAAATTTATATTTTATACATCTAGGTCTAGACATCCATTTAGTGTATTCATTTTAAGTCATTTCAAAATCATTATATTTTTAGGACATTTGTTTGCATTTCATAAGTTAGAAAGAGTAGTTCCATAATTCACAATGTTAGTATCTTTCCTTTCTATGTATGCTAAGAAGAAGCTCATTAGCAAGCATGATATTCATCATTCCAATATCTTTCTTAGTGCAAGAGTATGAAAGTGTTGACACATTCCTTAATTCCACACTGCCTGATATATCTCCTACTTTTGGGTATGATGTGATAAAAGAATATGTAAGAAAATAATATAATGATAATAATAGTTTCTCTTCTCCCAATACCTTTCCTACTTGCGACGAAGGTATTTTGGTGTTAGAAGATATACCCGTTGAGAATCATGACAATGTTGAAATCTCCTCTTCTATAAACTCTCCTAATATAGAAATATTATGACACAAGAAGATGAGATCATTGTAACATTTCTTCACATCACTCTACCTAGTCTACATTGATATCCAAAGAGCTCACCTACTTGGTGACAATATTTTAGTGAAAAAGAACACAATTGTGAGCAATCATGACAATCACATTATTCGTGAGGAGAATATGTTGGTGTTAGATAATCAAGTATTTAACACCTATGGAAATCATATTTACTTTTCTTCCCCTATTTTGGAAAACATTATTGAACAAGAGAATGCCATAATTGATTAACAATAAAATTCAACCATTGATAACTCTCTCGATTGTGATGAATTCATTTTAAAATAACCAACTTTTGAATGTCACCAACATCTAGGTTTTTTCTCTCCTAAAAACTATCCTATTAGGGAAGATATCATGATGAAAGAAAATGGCAATAATAGTGATGTGGCTTCCTTAGATGAAGATGATGAAGTTACATTAGACTCCCCTTCACTAAGCAATCATGAAAATAAGGACAATCCTTTCAAGGTTATGCATGTTAGATATCCCTTGAAGTGGTCTCCTAAGGCACTTATTACCATTTATCCATCTTTAAAACAACTACAAGTTCACCATAAACCCATGCTTATCTTAGAACCACCTAAAAGGAAATTTGATAATGACAATGTTTTACAACAATTGAGTTACAATACCGTTGCTCATACATATAACACTACAGGAAATTCACAACAAAGAAAAACAACTCAAAAATCCCTCATATTGCCTAATCCACTCTTGCTTAGTGCTCTTGGTTTTCTTGTACAAAGTAGACAGGAGTATGATATTTATGAACAACTTAAGAATACTCCTACTAAGATATCCCTATGGGACCTCATTCAAGCCTCCCCTCATTATCACAACATGATTCAAACTTCTTTACAACAAGTTCCTATCCATCATAATGTGCAACCAAATGATGTGGTAGCCAAAATTCAAGCTACACCTCTGATAAACTTAGATATTAACTTCCATGAAGATGATTTTCCCTCCTTGAAAGTTCAAAAATGACATGATGGATTCATGATAATAGCTGGTGTTAATCAAACTAGGATAAAAAACCCTAGCTAATAATGTTTCAACTCTTAATGTGTGTAGTGTGAAATTTTTTCCTGAAATTAAAATGGATAATAGTGACATTGTCCCCGATTCTTTGTCCATCCATGGGTTTGATAACATAGGAAAACAACCACTTGGTGTGGTCACCTTACCTATCATAGTTGGAATAGTAACATTACAAACTTTGGTCCATGTTATACCTCATGATATATCTTACAATCTCCTCTCAAGGAGACCATGGATCCATGGAATGCAAGCCACATCATCAACCCTCTAGACATCATGTCATGAAGTATTTTTATAAACAAAAAGCTTACATAATAAAGGCTGATCTTGAACCTAATTTTTTTTTGCATACTGAGAAAGAAAAGAAAAATCCTGTGAAAATATTGAAACCAACTATACAAGTGGAACCCGCATAAGAGAAAGGAAAAGAAAAGAATATTGAATAAGTCACAAAGTTATTAGAAGATGAATGGGGTTCCTTAAATTTTACACCTATATTCTTGGGACAATACAAGATCACAATAAAATAGTTTGAAAAGGGAAAATAAAAAGCAGTTATGTTAATGAAAATTTTGAAAGAATCCACCTCAACCACTCTAGAAGAAGAACCAAATTACACAATTTTTTTTATGAAGTTGATTATGAGAAACCACTGAATCTAAAATAAATGAAACAACTTTATGGAATATGTTATGAACTTATGAAGCAACTTGGGTATAGTGGAAAATGATGTGGTGCTAGAGAACAAGGTATTTGTGTCCCTATAGAGCTTAACACATAAGAAACGACTAGTGGTCTTGTTTATTTCCCTTCAAAAGAAACAAAATCCTCAAACAAAATTTCACTCAACATCAACACTCTTACGAAACACTCTCCCAAGAATAATTTAGCTTTGGTGCATCCTGAGTTGATAGATACTACATGCAAGAATATCTCATTATATAAGTAACAAACTTGGCTACTACAACTTGTCATGGAGTATTTTTAATATCATAGAATGTTCACTATCATTCATGAGGGTATAAACTTGGCTTTATGAAATCATATTTCCTTTTCACAAGGATCAACATATCATCACCCATCTTGACTCATCCTTGTCTTGTACTTAGTGGGGACAAGGGGTTAGATAGCCTTGTCCTATTTGTAACTTGATGTTGTCCCTTTTGCTAGTTTTCCAACTTTCGCATATAGTGATCAAGACTAGGATACAAATGACCTACTAGAAGGTTGAGTTGATTCTTCCTTACTATCCTTTTTCTTTGTTGTCTTTTCATATTTCTTTTTTATTGTGTGTGTGACATGGTCTCTTATGATGTTTCATTTGATGTAAATATCTCACTATATGTGCATTCCTCTATTTGTACCTCCATTCTTTTATATGTCATGAACATTTTATTTTCTCTTGATTTGTGTTTCCCTTGAGGGGATGATGCAAAGCATCGAAACATTTAGGTCTCTTCCATATTGGACCACAAGGCTTTTTCTTTGTTTTCGCTCTTTATGTGTCATTCTTCAAGTTTTGTGAGTATTTGGGGAATGATAACATTTCTATTCTCTATAACTATAAGTGGTAGAATGAGTTAAACAATCTAAACATGCTTCTACACCTCTAAATAGGACATTGCATCTAAGATTTAAGAAATTTAAACTAATTTAAACTAAAAGTCTTCAGAAATCTATCCTATTGCTCTCTAACTCTAAAGATCTCTCTAATCTACTTTGCTCTCAGATTTTAGAAGCTAATTAGACTATTGAAATGACATCTAGAGAATGAGAATTAAGCTATTCTATTCCTATATGATTAAAATATGCAACTAAAATGATTCTACAACAAAGCTTCTAAGAAAGAAACTACTATAGACTACCATAATTAAATAAATTAAGGTGCTGGATGGATGTTGAGTGAATGTTGAATGCTTGAATGTTGGATGAATGTTGGATGCTTGGAAAACCTACAGAGTAAGATTGCATAAGTTGGGATCCATTTCTTGTAGCCAAAGAGCTATATTTATAGCTTTCACGACAGCACATTTGCACAAGGATACAGGATAAGAGGCTGGGATTCAATCTGGAGAATTGAAGGGCATGGGATGAGAAGATGGAGCTGATCATGGAGGATTGTTTCTCCCCATGAAAACACAAAGTAAGATAAGAGGGAAGGTGGTGAGAGAATCCTCCTCGCGTTTGTCCTCAAAGCTCTTTCCGGTCGAAGTGAATTAATTAAATTTTGAAAATTTAATTTATTGGTGAGTGAATAGTGCAAAATTTATGCATAAATTTAAATATTTTTAATTTATTTAAATTTAGCAAAAAAGGAGGAATAAATAATTTAATAAATCAAACTATAGAGTTTGCTTTATTAAATTAAAAGGAGAATGATAATTAAATAAAAGATTTTTAGCAATCTTTATTTAATTAAGAAGAAATGTGATGAGGTAATAAATAACACAAACATTAAGTTGTATCGATTTATGATATTAATGAATTAAATAAAACAAAAGTTTTAATT
>VDFB02324950.1:0-19784 GCA_007258455.2 Sequoia sempervirens
GAGATAGGGTGGGAGAAAGTGAAAGAGTGTGGGAGCTAGGGTGGGAGTGGGTTGGAGTGGGTGTACCCTATAAATCTAAAAAAAAATGAACTTTATTATAATGCAAGTGCATTATGAATAAATAGATAGATGGCCATTTAGCAATAAATAATGCGCTCGTGTTATAACATGAGCAAGCACATTATAACGTGAGCGCGTAATAACGCGAGCGCGTAATAACACGAGGGCATTTTTTATTGCACTAAAAATGGTTAAAAAACACAATATACTCGTGATGTCGGCCCACATTCTGCATATTCTCCTGGTTTAGTGCGTGCTCCAACAAAAAGTAGCTTTTTGGTGATTGAGTGAAGTGTGCATGCATGATTTTTAGATTCTGCCACCTTTTTCATGATATTTCCATCACCTTTGCATAAAATAGCAGATTTTTCATGTTGAAAGGCATATAATATGAATTCAAGCTTGAATTACAGTGATAACTGATATACAATTGAAGTTTGGAGGGGAACAAGCTTTTGAAAAAGTCAATTTTTTGAGGAATTTGAGGAAAGAAGAAGTAAAGGCTACATAATTGGGTAGAACTCCTCCATTTGAAACTTTGGTTTTTTAGGTATGTGAAGTCTTTGTACATTTTCTTTCATTCTATTATGGCTTGCTTTCATTTTATTTGTTTTGCTTATTCCATGTTGATCAAATTGTTTGTTTGTCATGTTACAACCTTAGGTTGTCAATGGACATTTTAAATTACACAATTCTATACACTTTCCTATTACATTTTTAAACCACATCTCTTTGAGGCATTTTGTTAAATTTAACAATTGACTTTATTTGTGTATGCTTCCAAAGCTTTCATTGAGGTATTTTGTCAAATAGTTATACAAACCAGCTGATTGCCTTGTCTATGCTACCAAATTTTCCATACATGTCTCTAAAAAATTGGAATATACTCCTAATGCATGATCAAATAGGTTTCCAATACAAAAACCCTCAATTTGTTCATAAATATCTAGGGTTTTCTATATTTCACAATTTCAAGGCCTTCCAAGCCTCACCAAAGCATCAAACAAGTTTTTCAGGGTCTGTACAAACAAAATAAACCTTCACTAGGCCTTTAGCCTCATTAGATCTCAAAAATGCCACTTTGGTTCCTCCTTTTCATGCCAAAAACTCACATTCTCAGCCTAAGATAACATCACCATCCCTATAGATGCCTTACCACTATTAAAAGAAACATGAAACTTGAAAAAAACATATTACAGGCCTTTCCTCTGAATCATAGGTCACCACAGTAGGAGGAAAGGCTCCATCTTGAAATTAAAGTAAAACTCATACCCTATTGGTCTGTACAGGCTGATCATGAGGAATGGAGTTTTTCATTCACCGAAACAACCAAGGGAAACTCAAAATAGATTAAAGTCCAAGTTAAGACCTTCCACCATAGTGATTTGTTGTTCTATAGACCTAGGACCATTTTGACACCTTTATTTTACCCATTATAGAGCCTTTCAACATATCCAACAATCACCAATGCTTTTTTTGTACCAAACTACACAAATTATTAAGTTTTCTACACTTTTAAGGGCCCAAATTAGCCCACTTTTACAAAGGGACCACCTTCAAAATGTGTCCAAATCTCCTAAAACCTTGGGGAATCACTTTATATCTATCAAAACTTTAAATTATAGCATTACATTGTAGATATTCAATCATTTACAACCCAAATAATAAAACCCTCTCCCTAGGCTTAGAAACCATATGTTTTATTGAAAGTACCACTTGCAAAACACTCCAAAACTTGAAAACTATTGAAACAAGCCTAATATACCTTGTTCATGCTCAATCTAACATAAAATAACACTGCCCAACTCAGAAACTCAATTTCAGTCACCAAAAGCTCAATTTTGTTAAGGAAAAATCAACATTTCCTCATTTGGTTTGACGCCCAATCCAAGATCATCCTCCATTCAAGTTTATCATGGACTTTTATAATGTTTCCCTCTTAAAAAAAACCACTTCAACTTCGAAAACTAACATTTGAAAGAGGTGACCATTGGTCTCCCTCTTTAATAGACTTTTACAACCCTTCACTATTAGTTAATTTGACTTGACTTAGCACTTTTTGCACAGGTAAAATTATTCATCATGCCGAAGAAACGAACTGTTAAAAGGAAAAAACTAATAGATGATCAGCTCCAAGCCTTCAAAGATAAAGATAAAAAATGGATGAGGGAATATCATGAAAAGCAAAAATTGGGAACGATTGACAAAAACAAGCCAGTTGAAGAGGAACCTCAACCATCAAAAAGAGAAAATAAATTGGCAGCACAAAGGGCACGAATGCGAAAGAGGCATGCTAGGGGAGATGCAGATACCATAGTTGGAGACACACCCTCTACCACAAGTGAATACGAAGGGACACCATTAAGCACAAGCGAATATGGAAGCACACCATCTACCACGAGTATGGTTGCACACCATCCACCACATATAAAGTTGAGAGTACATCATCACTCAGATTTGATGAACAAGGTATGCCATCATCCCCACGTGAACCTCAAGGTATGTATTCTATTCTACCCTCGGTCGAAGGTACGTAATCTAGCCCACCTCAATTAAGTATTGATGAAATTGCTAATGTTGAGATGTATGTACCTAAGAGAACACCACCTAGAATTTTGCATAGAAATCCAAAGTTTTTGATTAATATTGATGAGGATATGTTGCAGCATGTGGAAGGTAAGATTATAGAACGCACTTGTAGAAGATATGTTGATAATATTTGGAAAATTTTATTTGAAAGGCTAAACGAGACCAAAAGATGTCAACTATTTGTTCAAATGATGCGGGGTGTAAAGTACAGATACATCATGAAGACTCTTGGGTTGAGAACATCGAATGCATCAAGTGAAAACACTATTGTGAAGAATCTAATGGATGCTTATGAGAGTGTGGGTAAGACCTCACGCTCAAAGGATAGTAATGTCACCCGATGTGTCATTACATCAACTTCGGTAAGCTATCAAACAAAGAGATCTCACCTCATGAAAAAGACAAGGGAACAAATGGGAATTAGTAGAATTTTTTTATCAAAAGCCATTCAAAGGCGGCAAAGAATTGAGGGCACCGATTCAAATGAATTATGGGCATTCTGGGGGAGACTACCACACAAAGATAAAAAAGTTGTTGAAGCATTGAGAACACTAATTGAAGATTATTGAAAAAATAATACAAGGCCATCTCCTCAATCAAAATGGATAAAGTAGAATCTAGAGTCGAAACCTCACCCACATCCAAAGCATTTTTGGATACCACTCAAAACCTAATTTTTTCTCATAAATTTCAAAAATGCTTATCCTCTCAAATTAGTATTTCTCAAAGATTTTTGAAATGCTTAAACCTTTTTATGTCAAGATAAATCACATGCACCACGAGCCATAGACTATATATTGAATTTGCTAACCATTATGATGTTTATCATTCTATATGTTTATATTTTCATACTAATGATGTTTTGCAGGATTGTGGCATAGAATCCCCACCAAAATCTTTGAGAGAGCTCTTATCAAAAAATTTATGTCAAATAGAGGCATGGCCAAACATTCTACGTGACAACATGCTTGATGGTTCATGCAAGCTGGGCGGCCTGCAACCAATGCTAGTATGTCAAATACATGGAGTTACAAATGAGGTGGGCATAAACTAGTAGATTTCGTGAAGTATAAAATAGTGGCATACGCTACAAAAGATGGGTATCAAGCAAAAAGGTGTGGTTTGGTTATTGAGAAGATTCCAGTGTATTAGTTTATGTCCATGTTTTGTGATAATCTAGTGTATGAGTATGCAAGGTGATACCCATAGAGCCCGATGGTTAGACACACAATTCAAGCTATGCAAGGACTCCTTTCCAGCTTGGCAACTTAGTGCATCAATGGTTGAATTTGCAGAACTACACCCCATGTACCACAAAGGTGAGGTGCGCACCATAGCATTACAACACATAGGTTTCGGAGATTGTGCACACATCGTGATTCATTCATGCAAAATTTTAAGAGGACCAAAGGAAGCGTAATGAGGATTATAACTTCCCTTTATATTAGAAGTGGATACCATTACCATCTCCATATTTGGCAAGGTTGTTTCCAAATGTTCTGTATAGTGATTTCAATTTCTGAGGCATAACATATGGTCGGCATATAATATGGTGGGATAACTGTGTAGAATAGTTCAAGAACTCACACATGTTCTACTAGTTGAGCATGATGCATGTCATTACAAGTGTTCAGCATATGTGGAAATTTTGTGAGGCAGGGGCATGGAAAGGGGGAGCATGATGGTGTAATGAGCATAGCGTGAAAAGAGCATTAGCACGCGAAGAGTTAAAGTATAAAGATAGTGCAAAGTTGACAGATGCAAGTTCAATCATTGAGTGGTGTAATGCTTCGATGGGTCTAGGTAATGAAGGTATGTCTTTAGTTCATAGATTTTTTTGGTTGATGGATGATACTAACATTGCACCATATGAGGATTGTTGTACACTAATAGGATCGAGTGAGCTACACTATTTCCTTAGCTCAAATGTAGGTTCATGGAGTATCGATACACCTAAGATGGCATGCTTTTGTTCTTCATGTACAATGCAAGCCTAGAATGATTGTGAGTTAGGGGAGTGGGTTGACAAATTATCTTACCCCACTTCACACATGTCACCCTCCAACAACATTGGAACTAACACAGATGGAATCATTGGTCACCTTTGACCACGTATCATATCTAGTTCAACCAGGTAATATATCTACTTGCTTAGTTTTTCAAATTCCATATTCTTATCTTTCTTTGTACTATATTTGTAATGTTGACTAATTTTGAGTGATTTTATGCACAATTAATGCAGGGCATGTGTATGCAGTTATTGCAAATGAAGAAAATGAAGAGGGAATAGACTATTACTTGTGTTAGTGTGTTGAGGCCAAAATGAAATTGGAAGCCCTAGTTATAGATGGAGAAAACATCGAATACCCGACAGGCTCAGTTGTTCTTACTGGAACGTGGCTTAGAAGGTACCCACATAAGAATGTTAAACATTGGTTGTTTGAGGACTTTGACATGCATCGTAAGATTCTTCATTACTCGAACCTTGTTGTGGCATCCAATGTTCATTTGAGAAAATATGGGGGTAGACCTTTCAACAAGACCTTGTGGAAGGTTCATGAGTCTGACCATGAGGCAATACTTGACACAATAAAGAGTAGAGCAGATCTAGATGGTCCATTGGATTAATTTGTAAGTATATGCACAATGGTTCTTATTAATTTATACTTGTATCCACGTTAATTTTTTTGATGCCAATGCTATCATGTCTTATTTTACTTTGCGTATCTGTAAGTAACCTGATAAACATTGAATGGTGTCCCCTTGCAGAAAATACAGATCTATGAGCCATCCAAGAGAATCTCAGGCATAAAAGCAATGCAACATCCCTATTTTGATTATGAATCCAAATCTCAATTATGATTTTCAGCCATTACAAAAGTGTGTGCGAAGCTTGGTGAGGGAATTTCAAGTTATTCATTTGAAGTTAACCTTATCATGAGCACCTATGATGTTGACTTTATAGGAGCATCTCGAATTTCAAGATATTCTAGATTCATGAGAGGTGTTGTGTGCAATAGGTATCTTGGCACTCGCAGTGAAGATGTATGAGCAGAAGTGACTAAGTTGAGAGACTGCCATTCCTATCTATAAGTGCCTTCCATCTATTTTCATTTCATTTCCATTTTGGACATGAGTTGTTTCTTTTTATTCTTTTACTTTTCTTATCTGTAACTAAACTAGTAAAAATTGATTGGTCTCTCCTTGCAGAAAATGTTGATTTTGGAGTCATCAAAGAGAATCTCAGCCAAAGCAACATCCTTATTTTGATGATCTTGAAAAATATCAATTTTGATTTCAAGCCATTATAAAATAGTGTGCGAAGCTTTGTGAGGGAATCTCAAGTTTCTCATTTGAAGTTAACCTCTAAATGAGAACCTATGATGTAGACATTATAATAGAATCTCAAATGTATGAGTGACATTGTAAAATATCTATGATAACAGGGTACCTAAGGCATTGTAATGAGATTTAATTGTAATGGCATTTACTAAAATAATGAAATTTGGTGTAGGGGCACCAAGGTTATTGAGCAAATTTGGTTCACGGAAATCTTTTAAGTTAGTTTTGTGTTATGAGTTTTGTCAATTGAATAAGGTCATAACACATCCACAATTGATTTATAATGTAATAAGTCATGTTAGTTACAAAAAGAACAGTTAGGCATGATTGGAAAGATGTAGAATCATTTTTAAAGGCTATTTAAAGCCTCTTGAAGGCTATTTAAGTCAATATTTGAATCTGTAGCCTTTTGAAGGAAAATCTTTGAATATGGTTGTAAATGTACTATTAGTGAGATTGATATTGTTAGCGTTCAAAGAGTAGCAATATTTATGTTGATGAAATTTCCTTTAGATGCAAGGATTCAAAACACATCAACCATGTGGTACAAATGATTAAATCCCAAAGATGATCTGTAGCAATGAAAGACTCTAAAAAGGCAGAGAGAGCTACACTGGTGACTCAGGAGAAACTTTAGTGATGCAGAGTCAAGGTGGAGAAGACTCAAACAAATCATATTTTAGTAAATCAACAACCTTTGTTATTTCATTTGGCCATCTTGAAACAACTACCAATAAAAAGGCTTTGAAACTCAATAATTTGGCTTAAATTTTAGAGAATGCCTCTCAATGACCATCTCATCATCAATATAGCATCTACTCAAACCCCCAACATCATTCCCAAGCCAAACATACAAGGTTTCTTTGCAATTTCTTGGAGATCCTTCAAAATGCCCTACAAAAAGGCTACAAAATTAGCCCTGTTTTACAAACAAACTGCTCTTTAAAAATTTTCTAACCCCACAAGCTCTTGGAAAGTCATCAAATAGGTCACAAAACTCCCAATTCCATAGGTTTTAGAAAAGCACTCAACCTCTAAGCCATAATTGATTAAAACCCTCAATTTTCTAACAAATATGTAGGGTTTTTAGCATCTCACAACTCCAAGGCTTCCAAACCTCACCAAAGCATCAAAAAAAAATTCTAGTGTCTGAACACACATAATAAACCTTCACCTAGCCTTTAGACTCAGTAGATCTCAAAAACATCACTTTGGTTCCTCCATTTCAAGCCAAAATCTCACATTCTCAACCTAAAACAACATCACCAGCCCTATAAACACCTTACCATTATTAAAGAGTTAAGGAAACTTGAAAAAAACACATTTTAAACCTTTCCTCTGAGTCAAAATTCACCACAGTAGGAGGAAGGGCTCCATCACAAAAATTAAAGTAGACTCAAACCCTACTGGTCTGTACAGGCTGAATAAAGAAAAATGGATTTTCCTTTCACTAAAACAACCAAAGGTGTATCAAAATATATTGAAATCTAGGTTAAGACCTACCACCACAATTTTTCATGAATTTATTTTCATATGAGGCCTATACTAGGCCTTACACAGAGAAAAGAAACTGAAAACTCAAAAAAATGTTGAAATTCCATAGTTTTAGGCATTGTGAAGAGCACCAATCTTCAAAAAAACTATTGATTGAACCCCCATTCATGCTTGAATGATGTTTTTAATACATTTCAAATGAGAATCATCTCCCTTCAATTCCCATAACTACCTTTGAACCACCAAACCCTTATTAAGCCTACAAATATTAGTATTTATTATTTAAGAATGGTTTTGCTTACTAAGCTTTATCATGCAAATTTAATATTCTAAAGGCCTAGGACCACTTAGACACCCTTACAACATGACTTTTAGACTCTTTCTCTGCAATCCCAACTACTTTTTACATAATTTTCCTTTATGACAATATCAACAATTATTTAATTCAAGAGTGCTTTTGTACATGTCCACCCTAACCTACTAATTCCCAAAGTACATAAAAGATTGGTCTATTAGACCTTATTCAAGACAAAATACCTCAACATACTAACATTCACCAACTTTCCTCCCAATTTACCATCATACAATCACAAATTGAGGGTGAGGTGTGGGTGCTCCTGCACCATTCAGCTTTCAAAAACAAAGTCAATTAGGTTGGCAGACGTCTGGATCGAGCTAGCATTTGGTGGAAGAGGAAGAAAGATGACTGGAACTCTAGAGGCCCACCATACTAGATTTTGGTATTGAACCATGAGAGTAGAAGAGAGATTTTATATCATGTATCAAAAAATTAAACATGCATTATTCCAACCAATGGAGAAGGAGATGATTACTTTGCTTCATTTTCATTTGCATAAGCATATCAAGGCATGAGAACCAAGAAGACCAAGGATGTCCAGTTTTATGTGGAGGTAATGGATGTGGTCCAAAATTTAGGAGGGTCAAGAAGGTCAATGTATGATCTTGATGAGATTGAGGAAGAACAACAACAGAGGGATAGGAAAAATAAAATCAATATAGAGTTTCAAGGTTTTGTCAAGCAAGTAAGAGAGCTATGGGAGCAACCTCATCTAAAATATTTTGAACTAGACTTTGATATGTACCATTTAGAGAGCTTGGATTTCATGGAGTTCCTTTCAAAGCCTCTGCTTTTATTGTTCTTATGGTAAACTGTTTGGTAGATTTGGTGGAATTACCTTTCTTAGTAGTAATCGCTATTAGTGAGATTAAGATTGTTAACCTTGAGAGAGTAGGACTTGGGCAAAAGGAATTTGATATGGATATTTCTTTCAAAGACTTCAAGTGGGATGTACTCTGCATTGATTCCATTCCTCAATCTTCACTTGATGGCATTAAGGAATGGTTGAACTCTATGGTTATAAAGTATTATGAAAGCATAATGAACTTGTACTAGCAGCCAATTTTGAAGACTATTACTGATGATTCAAAGCACATCAACCATGTGGTGCAAATGATTAAATCCCAAAGATGATTTGTAGCAATGAAAGAGTTTGAAAAGGCAAAGAGAGCTACATTGGTGACTTAGGAGAAACTTCAGCTTTCAAAAAGCAAAGCCAATTAGGCTGGCAGATGTGTGGATCAGGCCAACATTTGGTGGAAGAGGAAGAAAGATGAATGGAACTTTGGAGGCCCACCATACTATATTTCAATATTCAACCATGAGAGCAGAAGAGAGTTGATATCATGTATCAAAACATTAAGCATTCATTCTTCTAGCCAGCGGAGAAGGAGGTGATTACTTTCCTTCATTTTCATTTGCATAACCATATCAAGGCGTGGGAACCAATAAGACCAAGGATGCTGAGTTTTATGTGGAGGTAATGGATGTGGTCCAAACTTTAAGATGGACAAGAAGGCCAATGTATGATTGTTAACCTTGAGAGAGTATTTATGTTGAGGAAATTTCCTTTAGATGCAAGGATTCAAAGCACATCAACCACATGTGGTACAAAATGATTAAATCCTAGAGATGATCTGTAGCAATGAAAGAGTCTAAAAAGGTAGATAGAGCAACACTGGTGACTCAGAAGAAACTTCATCTTTCAAAAAAAAAGTCAATTAGGCTAGCAGACATGTGGATTGGGCCAGCATTTTGTGGAAGAGGAAGAAAGATGACTGGAACTCTGGAGGCCCACCATACTAGATTTCTATATTCAACCATGAGAGTAGATGAGAGAGCTGATATCATGTATCAAAACATTAAACATGCATTCTTCCAGCCAACGGAGAAGGAGATGATTACTTTGCTTCATTTTCATTTGCATAACCATATCAAGGCATGGGAATCAAGAAGACTAAGGATGTAAAGTTTTATGTGGAGGCAATGGATGTGGTCCAAACTTTAGGAGGGAAAAGAAGTTCAATGTATGATTGGTGTAGGAGCACCATTAAGTAGGTTTTGTTCATCAAGGCAAATAAGGAGTAGAATATCATCAATTTACTAAAACCAGCCCGAACTTGTACATTTGAAGGTTTTGAGTCAATAAAATGGCTTTTTGACCCATTCCTCTTTCTGTACCCTCTGTAACTTGAGGAATGGGTCTGCACTAACATTATTAAGGTTTGGTAATGATGTGTTAGTGTTGAGGAGGTTTGAAAGTGAGATGGGTGTGAAACCCATGTGTGTAATGTTGATGGTGTTTTCTGCACAGCAACAACTCAGACAGAATACAATATCCTATCTCTCTTGAAAGGTAATCTTCAATAATAAATTACTGAAAATCACCCCAAGGTCTCTCGGGTGTCAGGTCATGACAATGCATAAACAACTCAGATAATATGTGAAAATACTGGTAATCACAATCGGACCTTACTACAAGCAAACGGTATCTTTCCAATTTATCAAATCTTGCAATATGATGATCTTAGATCCTAAACCTAACTGAATAATAAAGAAACAGAAAAAGATGGGGGTGCAAGGGAAGTAACAAAATCTGAACTATCTCAAAGATGAACACTGCAAATGATAGATATCTGGAATGGACCAATCTCAAATAACCAATTCTTGCTTAACCCACAATGCAATATCACAAGAACGGTGCAATCTTCTAAGACATACAGATTTTCAAATCATAGGCATTCATCCACAATTCAACTAAGCACAAATAGATGTATGGTTCAGGTTGACTTCACCAGCCTACTACAATCAGATAGTTACTAGGAGTATAGACCAAAGATTGCTACAAACATTCCAAATATGAAATCATGAACATTATTCACCAAACTACTCTAATTCCAATTCTAACACTAAATCTTAGATCTTTGAGCAATTTTAGAGATGAAACAATAGGAACCATGCAAGATAAACTAACGCAAAAGAATTCACCAGGAAAACCACAATGCCTTCAATTGTATTAGGTCACCAAAATGCTGCAACAATTCCACTGTTCTGTTACAATATTTTCTTCAATAATTAACTATTATCTCTACTACAAGATGCTCTAACTCCTTTTAACTCATCTCTATTATCTTGCTAACTGACTATCTTTACAATGAGGCAGGAATGCCTTTTATAGAGAAACCTTAAAACATGTCGGCCCAGCCAAACATTTACAAAATAAAATAGCCAAAACAAGTCGGCCTCAGGAATTTCAAAATAAGGCACACATTAAATGCCGATACATCATCAAGGTCAGCCCAAACACATTCCTCAATGTAGCTCGGATCAACACATGCCCTATAATAATAGGGAAGCACAAATATCAAAGTGGGCATTAACTACCGCCTCCCTTATCCTTATTCTGATCCAATGATCCATGAACCCTTAAAAATACTCTATCCAACTCAGCAACAGGTGGCAAAGGTAAAATCTTGAGTTGACATTCAATGGAGCTAATTTCTTCTTTTGACTGCCTAACAATTTTATCCCAATCACCTTTATGCGCTTGGTACCTGTCCATCACAGCCAAGTAGGTTGATGCATCATCTAGTTGGTGCCTTGTTATAACATTTTCAGAATTGGGAGCATAAACATCATGCCACCATTCCCTCAATTGTTCTAAGCTCAAGTACTTAGGAGCAATCTTCCTCCTGCCAGTCATTATCTCAAAGAATGCAATACATCCATCATAAACACCAGTCAGATCACCATCCATCTGTTTCTTTCACTTATGGATCTTCTTGATGGTTTTTTGCCAAATTTGCAAGGCCTCAAACCATTCCCAAGGCTCATTAAGTATGGGTGAAGGAAGGATTCCATCTACAACCAACTGATCTTTACCATACTCCATAATCATTTTAGATTTCTGCAATAGAAGGTCAATATCCCCCTTATCTTGAGATAAAACATGTCCTAACAAGTCCTTGGTTCTTACTGCATCCTTTCCAATTGAAAGGATTTCCTTTATTGCATCACCCCCTTTCACTTGGACATCCTTCAACCAATCCATTGCGGTCTAGGTAGAAGCCTTCATCCTCTCAATTTCAGAAATAGTTTCCTTAGGCAAGAAACCAGTAGCAGCAGAAGAAGATGGGTGAAGAGATTGCAAAGGCTTCATTAAGTCTTCTAGACACTTCTTAAGCCTCTCATTCTCCCTTTTAAGCTCATGCTTGGACTGTGTTTCTTTCCTTAGTCTCCTAATTATTACTGCACTGGACCCTTCGTACTCTTCAATATCCTGCTCCATAGAAGCGGGTCCAAGATTAATGGTCTGTACATTGTAATCTTTTCCAGTGGCTTCCTCTTTACTCTTATCAGCAGCAGGGGTGGCAATATGAATAACCCTATTATTAGCTTCATCTCTTTCTATCTTTGAAACCACCTTGGCCATCTTCTTCTTCTTACCTTTACCTATCTTGGCCAGCATTTCATCCCAATCGAGGGGGTGTCCTCAACAATAACCTGTTTCTTTCTTGTAATCTCCTTATCCAACCAATCCGGGATAGCAGGATCCACCCGAATTTCATCTATCTTTACCTCTTCATGTTGTTATGTCATTTCATCCTTTCCTTTCTTAGGGGACCGATCACCTTGGTTACCCAATTCAGGCTCTTCTTCTTGCAAAGGTGATGGGGTTCTAACAGGGACATCCTCCTTCTCAGGGGATCTATTGTCTTTGCTACTCATAGGAGAATCCTCATACTGTACTAGTGGAGAAGGGTGCACTTCCACATCTTCAGCCTCAAGCTCAGCTGCTGCACCAAAGAGTTCTCCTTCCTTGAACGGTTCCGCCTCTCCACTAGTCTCTTGTTCTTCATGGGTTGTCTGCTCAGGGACACTTGGTGAAGGGGAAGTAGCATTCGGTTGCTTCACAGTGGATGCCATTGGAAGAGGATCTGTTTTTTGCATGGTCTCCTTGATTTCCTTGAGTAAACCCTGGTTTTCTCTCCCGAGCTTTCTACATCAACAACTGGAGGGTTTGCCTCATCCTTGGATGTTTCTTGATCACTCTTCTTTGAAGCTCTAGTTGTCCTTGCCCCTTTCAGCTCTGGAGGAATATCTTCTTTTTCTGTCTTCTCGAGTTTCTCCTCCTCTATAGACTTACCTATTCTCAAAGTTCGGCTTCTCTTCTTTCCCTTTGGTTTCCTTTTCTATTCCGGATCACTTTCCTTTGGGCCTCTAATTTTAATTTTGAAGGGTGAGCTCACTTTAGTTTTCCCTTTGGGATCATCCTCACCAGATTCCTCTGAGGTGGAAAGAGGATTCGGATTTCCCATTAAATTGAAGGTACAGGGTACCTTCTCACTTTCCAGTTCCCAAACTTTGTGCTTCAACCATGACTTGGTAAACTTCATGATAGGGGCCATTAGGTCTTCCAACTCAGTTACCTCATTTTCAGCCCAGTTTACCTCTCCAATCGATCTATCCTTGACTGACTCATATGCATGATCTTGAACCAGATTCTCGTCATCCTCCAACTGGTCTGGGATCAACTTGACATTGTACATTCTAATCACATCAACCGAAAGCCTGGAGTATCTTTTCTTCCTTGCCTCAAAGTCATCTTTGATATTTGCTCAGTAATCCTCCAGGTCATCCTTATGATGGTACTCTTTGGTAGCCTTCTTCTATGCTTCTCCAGTGATATCAAAATTTGTCCTTTTAGAGTGAAAAGATAAACCATATGTACTCAATTCATCCCCTGATGCATGAGCTGATTGAATTGAAGGACAAACCTCACTTATGCCAATTTTCAAAGGGAAGTCCCCACCAAACCCTGTCTTGTGCTTTGCCTTTTTAACAATAGCATCAAACTCACATATCTTGCTTGTAACCTCCAATAGCACAATATGGTCAGTAGGATACCTAGGTAACCTATATGGAGCAGTTTGACATCTGTCAATTCTGATGTAGGAGAAGGTGGGAAACTGTATGAACCAAGCTCCATACTTTTTTATTAGCTCCTTGGCTCCATCAGATATTCTTACATGTTCTACATTTTGGAGCAACCTAGTAATATGCATTGTAAATGCATCATTTTCCCTTCTATAATCCTGATGTCCTAGGTGCAATTCTGGGTATATCTCATAGACTATATCCTGTCCAAATGTCCCCTTTGGATTCAAACCCCTGTATGGGTAGAATCTAGCCAACACATACATCACATGGGAGGACATGGTAAAATTTTTAGTTTCCAGCACATCTCTCAACTGCTTATCAATCATTGCACTGATGAATCCTTCCCAATGGTAATTAGTACCCTGCTCAATCTTGTTGATCACATGTACCATCCAGTTCTCCAATACTCCAGCACTCCTTAAACCTGCCACTCTACTCAATAGTGTGATTGCATCATATATGTCTGGTCTAAATTTGATCCTATGTAATTACTTGGGAAGTTTGGAAAAGTGAGACTTTAGTTTCTCCAACCAGGAATTAATCATCTGTTGGGCTTTGGTGGGCTCATCTTCATAGTAAGTCCTGGCCAAATCTAGGTCCAAGGCACACACAGATGGCAAATCTGGCATATCAAAAGCTTGGGCAATAGAAACTGGATTGAAATTCACCAAGACTCTTCCTTCAGTGCTAACGACCCTCTGCGTGTCAAAGTCATATTGTCGGGCACACTCTAGTATCAACTCGTAACACTGGACTGCAGGAGGGAATCCTGCTATATGAACCAGTCTGGACTTCATCATTCCCTTGGTCAGGGCCGATGGATCTTTCTGAGTTGTTCTTTCCTTGAATTCTTCATACCTCCATGCTCCTACATTAGTGTCAGAGACCTCAGACCATATTGAAGCTATTTTGCTGTCAGGTAGCTGACTCTTGGTATCCAACATCAATCTCTCTGCCTCTATAACTGAAGACCCTTCAGTATCACCTTTGGATTTTCCCGCCGCAACTTTGCTTGATTCAGCCTGCATTCACAAAAGAGCCTCATGAGCATCCAATTATCATTCATATTTCAATCAAAGGTTAGCCTGGGAACCACATAAAGCAATTAAGATCCATCACTAATCATCAATCTAGAAAATCCAAAAAAATACAGCAATCCAGGAAAATGAAGTAAACCGGAAAAATCCAGTCGGGGCAAAATTTGGAGAAATCTGACCCAGACGGACTCCTGCTACCCAGACATCATTCATAAAATAAATCATTAATATGGACAAAAGAGTTGTGTGACTATCATGATATTCATCCATTAGCAACAAGAAATCATCATTTTTACTTCATTATTCCAAACATCAAAAATCAAAAGGAATGGAACCAGGCAGGAAAATCAAAAAAATTTGGACAGGTCATATTTCCGCGAACTGCTCGAAACTCTGGAATTCATCATACTCCACGGACATGGAAGAAGCTGGAAAAATCCAGGTGCGTAGAAATTTCGTGGACACCTCGAAAACCCGATGATCATTAGCGCGCAAACCATTGATTGAATGATGATGCAAACCTCCCTATTTGGATTCCAATGGTCATAAAATCAATCCCAATAAGAAAAAATTTGAATGCACATGAATTTGAATTCCCAAAACCCTCGAATGATTGATCCTCATGGCGAAACAATGATGCCCTAAATTCAATAACCAGACCTCCGCCATGAAAACCAGGGTAAGCTCGAAGTTTCAAACACTATCCTTCGAAATGATCAAGCTAAAGCACACCAGGATCTCTCAAGATATGAACAGGGTTGGGCAAGACACAAGACATGAAAATCACGATGGATCCACTGAACTTAGCAAATCCAGGAAAAACACTAAAACCCTAACCTGGCAATATATAGCAAACTACATGCCAACAAGATAGGACCCTAACCGAAACACCTAGCCACAGGGATACACCCGACATTCAATTGATAAACAAAAGCATGCATAGCATGGGTGATAAAACCCGTGAAGAGGTGGGTCGAACCTTACTTCATCAAATACATAACCATAAAACAAGCAAGGGCCGATCTGAAGCGACTACCAATTGACTCGAAAGATTCAATCAAAGTGCAAACAAAAGGAGGGGCCAGCAACGACTTACCATGGATCAATTCCGAATGAAGCCCAAACTCGAGGAAGTCACTACGAAATAGTGTGCCCTAGCAATGAAAAACTCGACACCAGCGCTCAAACAATCCACACGCAAGCAGCTCGAATCCAACAATCAAAGCTTAAATGAAGAATTTCAAGTGCCAGAGCAGATAGCAAATGAATAATGAGATCAAAAGGATGTGAAAGGCCTTTAAATCCACCTGCACTCACGTTAGAGAAGACGTACTTCAAACATTAATGAGCGACAAGACATATCAAGGAAATCCGGAAACTCGAGCCCAAAATGGAATTTCGAAAAAAACCAAGCCAAACGGATAATTCGGGTGAGCACGAATTCTGTGGATAATGCATCCTTCAGGATTTTAACGAAGTTCGAGAAAATCTGCCCAAGTCACAAAATCCCAGATTCAAGCAGAAACCCAACATCGGAAATTTCAGCAATAGCTAGACAAAGGACTAGGACCCAGGAAAATCTGACTAAGCTGGAAAATCCCGGACCTAGGTCAAAACCCGGATTTCGACTAAGACTCAAGTTTAACCAATCCAAACCTCAAGGCAAGACCAAAGTCAGCAAGACCAACATCTCAAGACCTTGAAAAGACAAATCCAATAAAACCAAAGGTCAAAAGACATCGTTAAAGGAGGGTCCCTACTCCAAGTGGGGCGTGTGTGCAAAACTGCACATGTAAAAGTGAGTTTTCTTTAAGAAAAATGGTGGTTTTGAAGAGTTAAATTGTGTTTTTTGTGTAGGGAAGCATTATTTTATGATTGTTTGAGCTTGTGTAGGGTATCACAAACTTTTTTGAGTAATTTTTAGGTTGTGGTTAGCTTTGGAAGTATCATTTTCAATAAACCCCTAGGGTTTAGGCTACAATAAAGGGTTTTGTGGTTTACCCATTGTACAATGGTATAACTGATATCTAATTGTATATTTTGAAGTTTTGACACCTTAGAATTGATTCTCCAAGAGTTGGCAAGGTTTGCATAAGTTTAGAGTATAGACCCTTTGTTCAACCGGATCGATCCCTTAAGGGTCTAAAGGGAAAAATGACCGCAAACTTCAGCATGAGGTTACTCGGACACCGTGATGTTTACAGCCTTCTCATTTAATCTGATGGGATCATGTTGGTCCCCTCTACAATAACCTCTCTCATTTTTTTTTTATCTCAGAGTGGTTTTCCCGTGGTGTCCAATTTTTAGCTAATGAAAAAAGTGTCAAATGGAAGCAATGGAAAGCTGCAAAGTGGTGCAACTTTCGTTCTACAACTTGTGTGACCAAATGGATTGTTCCATGTCTAAAGAGAAATATTTACACTAGGAATGGTCCTCTTTCACACCCAAACACGCGGAATCGTTCCGAGCTACGTTCAACTGGATCAATCCCTTAAGGGTCCAAAGGGAAAAATGGTTACAAACTTCAGCATGAGGTTACTCGTACACTGTGATGCTTAGAAACCTCTTGTCTAATCTAATGGGATCATGTTGGGCCCCTCTACAATAACCTCTCTCAGTTTTTGTTATCTCAGAGTTTTTTTCCCGTGGTGTCCAATTTTTAGTTGATAAAAAAAGTGTCAAATGGAAGTAGTGGAAATTTGCAAAGTGGTGCAACTTTCGTTCTATAGCTTGTGTGACCAAACGTACTATTCCAATGAATCTAAATAGGCATATTTATGCTAGGCATGGTCCTCTTTCGCACCCAAACGTGTGAAATCGCTTCGAGCTACATTCAATTGAATTGATCCCTTGATTGTCCAAAGGGAAAAATGGCTGAAAACTTCAGCATGAGGTTACTCGGACACTGTGATGCTTAGAACCTTCTCATCTATTCTGATGGGATCATGTTGATCCCCTCTATAATAACCTCTCTCAGTTTTCATTATCTCAGATTGGTTTTTCTGTGGTGTCCAGTTTTTAGTTGATGAAAAAAGTGTCAAATGGATGCAATGAAAAGTTGCAAAGTGGTGTAACTTTCGTTTTGCAACCTCGTGTGACCAAATAGACTGTTCCAATGCATTTGAAGAGGCATGTTTACACTAGGAAGGGTCCTCTTTCACACCCAAACACACGAAATCGCTCTGAGCTACGATCAACTGGATCGATCCCTTAAGGGTCCAAAGGGAAAAATGGCTGCAAACTTCAGCATGAGGTTACTCGTACACCGTGATTCTTAGAAACTTCTCATCTAATCTGATGGGATCATGTTGGGCCCCTCTACAATAACCTCTCTTAGTTTTTTTATCTCAGATATTTTTTCCTGTGGTGTCCAATTTTTAGTTGATGAAAAAAGTGTCAAATGGAAGCAGTGGAAAGTTGCAAAGTGGTGCAAATTTCATTCTACAACTTGTGTGACCAAACAAACTATTATAACACATCTAAATAGGAATATTTATGCTAAGCATGTTCCTCTTTCACACCCAAACGCGCAAAATCACTCTGAGCTACGTTCAACTGAATCGATCCCTTAAGGGTCCAAAGGGAAAAATGGCTCCAAACTTCAGCATGAGGTTACTCAGACACTATGACGCTTAGAAAATTTTCTTCTGATCCTATGGGATTGTGTTGGGCCCCTATACAATAACCTCTCTCAGTTTTCATTATCTCAAAGTAGTTGTCTCGTGGTGTTGAAGTTTCGGTTGATGAAAAAAGTGTCAAATGGAAGCAATGGAAAGTTGCAAAGTGGTGCAACTTTCGTTCTACAACTCATGTGACCAAATGAACTGTTCTAATGTGTCTGAATAGGAATTTTTACGCTAGGAATGGTCCTCTTTTGCACCCAAACACACAGAATTGCTCTGAGCTATGTTCAACCAGATCAATCCCTTAAGGGTCCAAAGGGCAAAATGGCTGAAAAATTTAGCATGAGGTTACTTTGACACCGTGACACTTAGAAATTTCTCGTCTGGTCCCATAGGATCATGTTGGACCCCTCTACAATAACCTCTCTCAGTTTTCGTTATTTCAGAGTGGTTTTCCCGTGGTGTCCAGATTTCAGTTGATGGAAAAAGTGTCAAATGGAAGCAGTGGAAATTTGCAAAGTGGTGCAATTTTCGTTCTACAATTCATGTGACCAAATGGAGTGTTCCAACGTGTCCCAATAGGCATGTTCATGCTAGGCATGGTCCTCTTTCTCACCCAAACACGCGGAATCGCTTTGAGCTATGTTCAACCAAATCGATCCCTTAAGGGTTTGAGTGTAGTATGTTGAAATAAGCCATTCCACCTATTGTTCAGGCTATGTCTCAGTGATATGGGCCTAATGTAAGTACGATAGGGAGTAAGAATAATCAAATAGCATTAGTAAGGGCATTGGAAGAGGTTGCTAACGCTGCCCCTATTGAAAATTCAAAATTGAGGCCCCTTAAAAGCAAGGCTAGAAGAGGTGAAAAGAAGAAATTGCTTGAAAATAAGTTAGAATAGGTTGGAAATATGGTGAGATTGTGGAGTTTGATGTGTTCAAAAGGTTTGCAAGGATAGGGGAGGTCAAAAGTATGTTATGGCATGACATGCCCTAGTTGAGAAAATAGGGGTTTTGAATGAAAAAGAGAGGTTTGAGGGAGTAAATGTGGGTAAAGTCAAGGGACAACATAATTTGGTGGTCAATTAAGTTTGTGCAGGCAAAATGAAGAGTGTTGGAATAGGTTTTGAGGTTCAGGTTCAGGGGTTCAGCTCGCCAGTTTGAAAAAATGCCTCAAAGAAATGTGGTCTCATGGTGATGGAATGCCATGACGAATGCCATGACAATCAAATTGGTATGGATTGTCATGGCATTCCACCACCATTGAGACCACATTTCTTTGAGGCTTTTATTCAAATAGTTCGCTGCCTTGTCTATGCTATTGCTTATTATTATGCTTTGA
>VDFB02324950.1:19884-54001 GCA_007258455.2 Sequoia sempervirens
AGCATAGTAAGGGTTAAAAGGGGTAGTTTCAACTGATGGAAAGATAGTTATGCAAAAGGAAATATCTTTAAAAGGCATGTAAAGGTGAGAAAAAGAAGTTTGTGTTCTTGTAATTAGATTTTGAAATAAAAATTCCATGTTTCTGAGTTTGCAGCATTACTCTAGATTGTTTTGTTTTCTTGTGTTGTTATTTAGGAACACCCAAAGTTAAATCATAGTGTGAATACATGTAAAGAGGAGTTAGTTTCTAATTTCAAGAGTTGGACTTGGTTAGTTTTAGGAAACAAAAGAATAAGAGGCAGTTTTCAGTGCTCGATAGAGTCCTTTTAGAAGCAAGTTTGAGAGTCCAATAAGGTTTTTCTTCACTACTCCACCAATGTAGGTCAAGTAAATTGGTGAAGTAGGATAATGTTAGGATTTTTTTCATGTTTTGATGATTGTAAGTGTAGGGAAAAGCAAGAATACCATGGTGGAGTTGTTGCTACACTGGAAAATAGAGGATTTTCCTACACAAAGTGATGCTACATTCATGGGTCATGAATAAATAAAGCTTGTAGTGGCTTGGAAATGATGTAGAAGGTCTTGGAAGACATAAACAATCATGTTCCAAGTGGTGGGCAGAGAAATAAAGGTTTGCAAGAGTATTTTTCACAAAACCCTCCTTGATTTGTGCTTTTACACCCTATAAATGAGGGTTTATTGGATCAGAACATTTTCATGGTTTTCAATCCCTATAAAAGGTGAAATCTTGAGTTATAAGACATTCTTGAAGACTGTTTTGAGGTTTTTAGTGATTTGGAATGGTTTTGAAGGGGTCTCCTTTGTAAAACAAGCCTAATCTACTAGCCTTTCTTCAGAGGACAGTTTGAAATCAGATGATTTTCTTTATGTCAAAAATCTAAGAATTTTGATATGTTGTGATGTGCTGGAAAGTGTTTCTAAATGTGCATTGAGTTTTTTAATAAGATTTGAGATAGGAATGTAACTACCCGATTCAATGGTTGAAAAACCTACTAGAGGAATATGATATTGTCTAATCAAAACAAAGATGTTTGTTTAAACAGTGGAAAGGATGATATTGAGTGCTTGGTTACTATCAAACTAATGATATGATTGATGTTACTAAATTTGGTTAAGGTGTATAAGACAGGTTTGGTGACTTTGATGGTTGGATGGGTGAGTATTATGAAGCCTTTTGAGCAAATTGATGATTAACCACAAGATGATAATCAAGATTGTATTGTAGCAGGAGTTTGTAACCTGTAAATAGACTATTACAGTGAAAATATGGTGAGTACAGTGCTTGATAATGGACTGATAATAGTGAGGTATGGTTTAGTTGATTTGTTGCCTTGGTGAATAAATGAAAGGATGAATTGTTCAAGTGTCAATAATCAGGTTTATGTTGTTTTTATGGTGGTTGAGAATGGTGTGAATCTAATTGATTAAGTCAAAGTTTTCTTTAATATGGTTTTTGCTTTGAATGAGTCAATTGGAATACTGATTAGTGGAATGATGAATGATTGCCTATGGAATGGCTAAGAGAATTTGAGTGGATTTTGGTTGAATGAAAAGTAGATTTCGGATGAAATTATATTTGATATTCTCCTGATTCTATTTGGGATTGAAATCCCTTGAAGAAATGATGTTGATGGTGTTTGTTGGATGCTCTGCATTAGATGTACCCTGATGATTGAGTGTTTTGATATGATGCTCTACATCACTAACTGCCTTGTCTATGCTATTGCTTACTATTATGGTTTCATGGATTTTTTCCAAGCATCCATAGTTTGCCGTGATGGTGCACCGTAGCAAGCACATGCCTCCATGTGAAGTAATTGAATCGTGTTGCTTATGTTGACTTTCTAAACAACTCTATTGTATAGTTGAAATTTTGTCATCTATCAACATCTAGTTATTAGTTATGGAATTTGAAGTAATGCTTTGAGTTTGAATGATGTGTAATGCAACGTAACCAACAATATGAATATAAACTACACAAATCTATTAAGTAGAATTCATTAGTTAAGTTCTCTTTATTCTATTACCTCCATGTGTGTTTGAGGGAATCCACTGGAACTGGGAGGTGTTTGCTTGAAACCGCCAATATTAGCCTATTCAACATCCAAAATCACATGTATTAAAATACCATTCATAAAACAATGCTATTAACATGTAATAAATTTATAATTGTTTACTAGTTACATGCCCCACTAATAGGTGTATTGCAGAAATAAGTAGGTGGAGGACCGATGTATCCAATCTCAACACTATGACCCTGCAATTTTATGAAAATAATAAAACTAAATTAGTTAATCATGCATTTCAGAATCAAAATTTAATAAATTAAATTCAATGAACATGTTGACTTTTACCTGACTATCAATGCCATATGCACAATGCAAAATGCTAGCCATCCTCTCCATCCTCATAGCAGCATACGGATCCTATGTACCAGCATATAGATCTTGCGTAGCAGCATACGGATCCTAGGTAGTAGCCTCCTGAGTGTTAGTGGGGTCATATGAAAAAGTCACCCCGCAAGATTGACACACATGGGTTCGAAGGCCACCACTCAAAGACTCCCCTAGATGGTGTTGTACAATAGGGCTAGTATGATGGATGGCACTCTGGGTCAAAGTGTTGATCACCTGCAATGTCTCTATGTCGGCACTCTCCTTCTCAATGACAGGCATAACAATGTGCTCATGAGGCGACCTAGCGAGAGGTTGTCTCCCTTGCCGTGCAGGATCTGGTTGTGCACCGAGCCTATCCTGAGCCGACCCCCCTCCTCTCCCCTAAAACTCCCTCATATCAAAATAATTTGGGATTTGATTCAATATGAACTCACTGTATACTTTCCTAAGAAAATATTGGGGGACTTCACAATTGTCGCATGGTGGGTAATCAAAGACCAAGTACCACCTATCATAAAAACGGTTCCTAATCTCTTGGTGGTGGCACCAATGAATAGGAAACCTCTTCGCATTGAGGCTAAGATTTTTATTTGTTCTAGGGTCAGCGAATACAGAGCACAAATCACCTTTAGTAATTTTTTAATCTTTTACTTGTTTATATGATAGTTTATCTACATAATATGCCCTAGCTGCCTGCCTCCTATCTTTCCATCCCATTATTTGTTGGGTTATTGAATCTACATTTTTTAACATCTCTTTCATTGAATTTGCTAGTGTCATTCTTTTTGCGGTTGAAGCATTTGGATCACTCAACCTACTGATAAGATCCTCAATTTGTTTTTTGTTGTTTTCAATTTCACTCCTCAAATTTTGTTGAGTGCCAGGAGGGTGTTGAGTGATTGGTGGGGGAGGTTGATTTTGTTGAGGATTTTGTTGAGGAGGATTTTCTTGTTCTTCTTGTTGAGGATTTTCAGGATTTGTAGGATTATTTGCATCTCCTACAAATTAAAAAAAAACAATCATTGAATCTAACCTAAAACAAACAAAATTAACTTGAAACTAAGAAATTCAAAACAAATAGCAAACAATACTTATCTCTTGCACCTCTTCGTCGTCGTCGTGCTATCTTTGCAAACGAAAAGAAACTATTGTTGATGAATTTTCTAGAATGCCTCCTCATAGAACGCGAGCATAAAAGTGATGGTTTTTGGTCATGGGAAAAGCAGAAAAGCAAACAAGAGAAAATGAATAGCTTTCAATTTTCTTTTGCTTTTAAAATGACATAACGCAAGCACGTTATAATGCACTCACATTATGTCATTTTCAATAATTTTTTGAAGTTGGCCACAAAAGTGTAACCCAACTTCATGCACCTGCCCTTGATCATCCTTTTCTATCATAATTTCATTGTACCCTAAAAATGCATCCATCAGTGATAACATTTCGTGCCCTATCATTAGATCTACAATCATGTCTATGTTGGGAAGAGGAAAATCATCCTTAGGGCATGCTTTTTTCAGGTCCCTTAAGTTTGTGTAGATACGGATTCCCCTAGTGGGCTTAGAAATAGGTACAAGGTAGGAAACCCATTCAGGATAATCAATGGATTGCATGAAGCCAACGTCAAGGAGTTTCTGCAGCTCAAGTTTGACAAATAATGTGATCTGCGGATGCATCTTTCTTAATTTTTGTCTTACTGGTTTCACCTCTGGATAGATGGTTAGGTGATGGACTACTACTTCTAGATCAAGACCTGACATGTCAGCATAGTTCCACAAAAAAATTACTTTCCTTTCTTTTAGAAATGCAGCTAGCTTTTCTTGTTCCTTGGTCAAAAGTGACTCAACATAGAAAATGATGTGTGGTGTCTCTTTAGTTCCTAGACTGACTGCATTGCATTTTTCTTCCAGTACCGCTGATTTCTCTTGATGGATGGCACTAAGGGGAAGATTGAATCCCTAATCCTTTGGTGCCTCAGAGAGGTTTTCACCATCAGATACGTCCTTTATTTTTACTATTTTTGGGTCAAAAAGTGCCATAGTGTGGTTTTCACTTAAAGACCTAAACGTTACTCTTAGATTTTTTATTTTGTGATTAAGAGATACAATCATTTCCCTATAGTATGCATGTGTGCCTAACTCAATATAAAAACCTACTTTGTGGTCTCCATACAGTAAAGTATCCCTTAATCCCATGAATTTCGAGAGAACCTCATCGCTTTTGAATGTATCTAAGATTGAAGGTTCTCATTGGTCACAATCAATGAGTTGGGGGTAAATGAGTTCTAGGTCAGTGGCTTGGGAATCTGACTAAAAATAAATGGTGGTGATCATAAAGAGAGGAATCCTCAAATAACATGGGTAAATCAGATATGGGATCCTCGTCATACATTTTGGTTATATCGAATGTATATTTATCTAGGGGTAGACCAGTGGATATCAGTAATTGAGGAGCTTCGACTTTTTTAACATGAGTACCCTTGCCAAGAATGGTTATCTTCATAGGGGTACATCCAAGGCCAAGATTCTTTAGGCACTTCTTAGGAATGATAGGTTTTAATAGGTCATTGTCATTTTTCTTGAGCTTCTCGTTTTTGTTATAACCCCAATTAAACATTAGCTGTAGTCCTTTTTTATCATCTTACGTGGGAAGATCAAGTACAAGTATTTCATCTTGATATAACAGGCTTGATACATATTTCTCATCTACCACCTCTTTGCTTAGGTCTCCCCCCTTTTTGAAGGTGGTAGGTTCTACTTTGAAGGTCTAAGATGTTGTGTCGATTGGTTGTGGTTTCCCATGAGATCTAGGAGATTGAGGTAACTCTCCCACCACAAAGGCACTCTTTTTCTTTTTATAGTCTCCACACCCATTATCTTAGATTACAACCTTAACATTTGGGATGTTTTGAATGGAAGATATCTTTGTCTCAGAAGTGGAGGCTAGGGTAGATGGGTCAACATAAGGGGATGTGGGTCCCTCATCATTTTTCAAGACTTGGGGGATCTTATAATACTTGGCCTCCATAATTTTGCAATAATAAAAAGGCTTAGGGTCACCATGGATTGTGACTTCTTGATTCTAGTAAGGGAATTTAACACATTGGTGGAAAGTGGATGTGACAACTTGCATCCCATGGATCCATGGGTGCGTTAGGAGGATATTGTATGGTAGTTCAAGTTCAAGGACTTGGCAAGTGGTCTCCATGATTGTTGGTCCTACTTGGATAGGGAGTTTAATAGTGCCTTGAGACACTTGTTCTTTATCATCATAATCCCTTATAGTGATACCTTTACCTTTTTTTATGACATCTTCTGAGAATTCAAGATTCTTTATTAACTATAGAGTACAAATATTCAAACCATCACCTCCATCCACCAAGACTCATTTGACTTTATTCTTGTGGACTAGAACTTTGAGACGGAGTGCACAGTTATGAGATGGCTGGGTTGGGAGATCATGCTCAGAGAATGTGAGGAGATGTGGTGTATTGATATGTTTAATCATTGCTTGGAACTAGTCTACATAAATATTTTTGGGGTGGAAGATGCAACTAATTCATTTTCTAGGATTTCCCTATGTATGGGCAAGATTTTTAGCAACTCCACGATGGAGATTTGGGCGGGGCTCTTTTTTAGCTGATCTAGGACATAGTAACCATTATGGATTGATTTTGGATTGCTGGTGGGTGCTTTGGGTGGTGATGAAGGTCTTGGGATGGAGATTTGGCTGCCATGTGTGGTGACTCCACACTTGGCTTTAGGTCCTTTGATATTGACAATTGTTATGAGCATTCATCCAAGGATGCAACATGGTCATAGATATGGTTCACATTGTTGTAACTCTTTCCTTTACCATTGTTGTTTCCTTTATTATGATCCAACATCGGATTCATGTATATCTTAAGATCTTGATTCATGACTGGTTGTTCAATAGTTATGGTCTTATCATCAATGAGATCTTGGATCAAATTATTAAGTCTCATACAACTAGCTGTCATGTGTACCTTTATTTTGTGAAAGCCTTAAAGGTACTTCTCGTTATACCATGGTGGTTTAACTTTAGGCTCTTGGAAATTTTCATAAACTAGAATTTTCATGAGATTAGCTTGTACCAGCTGTTACATGACAGATTTGATTGGTTCCCCACGTGGTGTGTATTTTCGTTTAGGGGATATCTATTCTTTGTGGGTGGTCCCCCTTGAGCATTTATGTTGTTGATAGTTTGATTGTTGGGTTGTTGTTGAGATGATGGGTTGACTTGTGGGTTGCTTTGGGTATTGATTTGTGGTTGCTGGTACATTTTTTGTTGTGTATTCTATCTTGGGGCATTGATAATAAATTTGGCATCCACGACACCATCGTTAGTAGCATTCTTCTTCTTGGCCCACTATGAGGTTTATCATTGTAACTTGTTGATGGTTGATTGTCTTGGTATGTGGGTGTGCCCCCTTGTGCTATGAGGGCTCTTTCAATGTTGAGCACCTTGGGGATCAATTGGTCATATGTGGTTATCCATTGCATTATCAAATTAAAGGACAAGGTCCCTTCAAGGTTGGAGATGATAGTCTCGATTTGTTTTTCTTCTGGCATAGACCATTTGCTCTTGTTGGCCTTGGATTGTCGTTGTTACAAGAAAGTTGCAAATGTTTCTCCCTTGACTTGTTTTAGGCTGGATAATTCTTGTATGCTCACTTCCACACCCAAATTAAATGAGAAATTTTGGATGAACAATTCCATAATTTCTTGGAAATTTTTAATGCTAGGGGGGAGACAGGAGAACCATTCCATTGTTGGCTATCCAAGCTTTGAGGGAAGAGTTGCATTAGATACAAATCATCATATGTGACCTCCATACATTGTACATGGAATTCCCTGATGTGATCTTTAGGATTTCTGTTCCCTTAGTATTTATCAAATTTTGGTATTTTGAAGCTTGGTGGAAATGGAACCATTGCAATTCTTCTATCAAACGGATGGGGACACAAATTACCTTATGATTTTTTAACCTTTCTAGATTGGATGTCCAACATTTGTTGTGAGAGCAATTTAACTTGTGCAAACAAATAATTTTGAGGATCAGGTGGTGGGATGTATGTGTTTTGGAGTAGTATGCTTGGTTGGATGAAAGATGGGGTGGACTGCATGTTTGTGTTCAAGGCATTTTGTTGCATGTTTGTGAGAGTTTGTTGTAAGTTTTTCTTTGTGAGCAACACTTGTTGGTATGCTTGTAGTTGTTGTTGTGCCAACAACGCTTGTTGTTGTTCTTGTGGCTGCTATTGTTGCTATTGCACCAACAATGCTTGTTGTTGGTCTACTTGTTATTGTGCTTGGTATTGTTGTAAGGCTTGTTGATGTAACATGGCTTGTGCTTGTGCTTTTTGTACTTGGTATTGAGCTTGTGCATGTGCTTGAGCTTGTGCTTGTGCTTGAGCTTGTTGTGCAACTTGTGTAGCTTGTGCAGCTTATGCGGCTTGCTGTTATTGCAACAAGGCTTGCACTTGTGCTTGGGCGGCTTGTTGTTCTTGAGCTTGTTGTGTTGCCTGTTGAGCTTGTTGTGCAACTTGTGTAGTTTTTTGAGCTTGGAATTGTTGAAGTGCCTTTTGGTATGCTTGCTAGGTTGCTTGCAATGTGATGTTGTATTGATTTTCTATGTTTGGATTTGGTGGTAGAGGTGGGAGATTTTGTGGGATGGTGTGAGATTGTGTGATGAGAGATTGTTGATGTCATTTTTGAGGTGTTTGAGTGATGCCAAGGGGTTTTGTGGTAGATGGTATGATTGATGTTCTAGGTCCTTAGGAGACCACATTTTGGAGAGTTTGAGGTGTTGTAGATGATGTAATGACTAGATGTGATGTTTAGATTGGTACCACTTAGTTTTGCTATATTAGTGGCATGCTCAGAGGATTTGGTATGATCGATGTGATGATTTGATTTGTGATTAGGGGATTGGTTTTATTTGATTGGTTTTGGATTGGTATGTTAGATAAAGGGGGTTGCCCTATACCTTGGATTGGTGTGGATGTTGATGTCAAAAGAGGGAATGATGGGAAGATTGGTGGTGTGTTCCCTTGTGGGATGGAAGCATTGAAAGTACCCACTTGTCCAAATAAATCCACTTGTCCTTGGGATATCATGGGGAGAGAGACTTGTTTATTAAGAGGGTATATCGGTGTTGCCAAAAAGGTGGAGGGATTGTTTGTATCATGGAAAATGAGTGGAAAATATGGATGTTTTGGGTCTTGTGGGATAGAGCTAGGCATACCCAAGATTGTGTTGGCCTCTAGATTTTGATTGTTGACAAGTGGTTTCCCTTGAAGGGCTTGGAGTATGAACTTCCCTTGGTGATTATGGGTTGACTTGGAGCATGAGATGATGTGGGTTGTATGATGGGTTGGAAAATGCTTGGGAATGAAGGCGTGAATGATGTGGTTGACATATTCCCAAGAGGTTGTTCAACAATTGTGCTCACATAAAAATCAAAAGGGAGTTTAGCCCCTTCCTTTGCTAATGCCAACATGTATTGTGTGGGATTGAGTCTCATGACCATGTTGACAATTTGGTGTGTTTCGGGATTTTGGACTAGTTCAATTATTTCATCTTGGGTAATTCCTTGGAAATTTTTGGTGACATCCTCCACTTGACAACCTCCCTCTTGAAGATCTTGTGGTTGTTGAGGGGGGTTAAGTGAAGGGTTGGTAGATTTCATAGGGTTGAATTCTGATGCAGTTTGGCTCAAATCGCTTGAAGTGGATGTTTCTTTGTTTTGCTCCATGATCTTCTTGTGTTGTGATGGACCATAAAATTGGGATCAACTTTTAGGAATATGGGAGGTAAACCTCTAACTCCTTAGGTTGGTCTAAACTTTAGGTACAAAAATCAAGTCTAGGATGTTTAAGGATCAAATGATGGTGATGTGATAAATGAAGGATGGATGATTATGGATGTTTGAAATTTTGAGAACCTTGGAGGAATACTATACATTAGGTTTTTTTAGATTTTGATTTGGATTTGGTTTGATTTGGATAATGGACTTGTGAATCCCAGGATGTTAGATGTTATATTGGGGTAAACTTGTCCAAATAGGGTGATAGTTTAACTAAATGTGTGAAAAAGGATTCATCCACACACACCTAGAAAAACAAAATGATTTTTATTTTGATTGAAGGATTTACCAAAAGTCTAACATGAATGATTTTTACAAAGTTGTAAAAGTTTTTTATGTGATGGGATTTGATTGATGATGGTGACAAATGAAACTGTTGACTTTGATCCTACATGAACCTAAAGAGACTTTTTTTTACAAGACCAAGGTTTTGAAGAACATGCTATACCTCTAAAACTTTCAACTCTATGTGAGAAATTCAAAACATTGAAAAAGACCTAGATTTTGAAAATAATATAATGAATACAAGTTTGGATTTTTCTTTGAAGCATGTTTGTAAAAGTTGCACACCAACCTATCTCTGGTTTCATGAAGTGCTAAAAGGTGTTTCTTGAGATCCTTTGGACTAAGACACTTATGACAATTAATGGACCTTGGCTTTGGGATTTTGACTTTGTAGGAAATCATGAGAACAAACACATATGTGGGGTTCAATTGTCTTTTATCTTGATTAAATGGATTCTTTTTACCACATCAACACCTTTTGCCTAAATTTTAAACTAAATGTCTATGTCTCAACTCCTTTTCATTCCACAAGGTCCATTATGTGAAAATCAAAGAATCAAAGGCATAGTTTTCCTAGGTTGACTTTGGAGAGAATAAATTGAGATATAGGCCCAAATATTTAGAAGCATCTAAGGATAAAATCCCTAGGGACAAGCAGTAATATTTGGACTTTTCAAGGATATTTGTTCTTCCAAAGGGCTTGAAATTTTGATGACTTGTTTAATGTTTATTTCAAAGTTTGAGATCCAAGCAATGTATTTTAACTGAATCAAAAATTGCACAACCCTAGGATAGAAATGGCTATACTTTGTTGAGTCCCCACTTAGATTTCTCCAAACATTGAGACAAAGCAAATAGTTAGAGATTTGGTGACACTGGCTCCCCTCCATGGGACACACTTCTCAAGACCACCAAATCTCAAAATCCTAAAGCTATAGAGACCTTAAGGATTTATTATGTTTCTACTTTGAATAGTACAAATGTGGGGTGGCTTCAGAACAACCGTTCTTGCACCAACAAGTATTAAGGATTTTGGCCTTTTAAACAAAGGGTTGTAGTAAGGACATCTAGTTCAGGGGATACAATGATAAACTCTGTGAAGAGGTCTCCCAACCCTTAGAAAAAAATCTTTATGCATCATAAAGATACTGGGGGAGAGCTATCATGTACCTCTTCCCGTTGATTGCAAACTTTCTTTGCAATCACAAATTTATATAGCGGTTCAGAAGAGCTTGGCTTTAGCTCGTTACCACTTGGGTGATTCCATCCTTTCAAAGTAGGGAGGAAATCCCTCTAAAGATAAAAAAAAAAAGCGAAGAAATACATTTGTAGTTCAACAACCTAGATTGCATAAAGAACTAGGAGGGAACAAACACAATGCCTTTCCTTCACACTTGCATGATTGTTCAATTTTAGATCCAAAATTGAAATGTGTGGGTAATTTTAGACAACTAATGTCACTAGAATTCTTTTGTTTCTCAAGATCACTGGAAGACTCGAGAGAAGTGCATACGCATTCGAATGACACAAATTGCAAAAAAAATGCAAAACGATGAAAGCACAAATTATTTTTAAACCCAAAGTAAAGATGAATTCTTTTTAAAGCACCAAGCTAAATGTGAGCTTGTCTTGTTCAATTTTAGCCCAAAATCAAAGTCTAGTAAGTTCCTAATGTTCAATTTTAATCCAACTTTGACAAATCTTGTGTTGTTTGTTAATTTTAAGCCCAAAAATAACTCTAGTTGGTCCTAAAACAAAAAGCGAAAAGCAGAATTGGAAAGCCTAAGCTATTACAAAGAGCATTAAAAAATGCTTCTAGGTCTCCAAATCAATTTCCCCCCTTTCCTGCAAAGGCAATGCTGGATAATGAATGTGACGCTCTGCAACTAGCAAATGTGGTGTCGAACACAAAGGCAACACTCTGTTGAAAAGAAAAAGTGATGCTCTACAAAGGACAAAGAGGGAATATGTGGCACAAAATCAAAGTCGATGCTCTATCAAAAGCAAAATTTAGACAAAAGACAAAATAGATAGAGGTGGCACTGAAGCAAATGCGACACGTGAACAACGAGCAAAGGTGGCACAATGTGGCAAAAGTGATATTGGAGGAAAAGGTGATGCAAGTTGCAAGTAAGCGAATGTGATGCTATAAGAAAAAGCAACATTGTATCAGTCAAACATGATGTCACTCCCTTGTAGCTGCAAAAAATGGAAATTTCAAGCAAAATTTATCAACATAAAATGGTTAGCCCTCCTAGCACCAAAATGTGAACACCAAACCTGCAACAAGCTAACACAAGATCAAAAAAAACTTTTCAAACATGTTAGAAAGCAAAATCTAGTATTCCCTATGAAATTCTTAACCAAATCAAAGAGAAAACATGAAAATAAGAGAAAATTAACTAAATATAACATGAAATATAATTGAAATAGGTAAACCTTAATCCCATAGGGGGAGTGGTGCTTCTTTGATGTGGAAAGGATCCCTTTCCTAATCCCTATGATAAACTTTGATGATGTTGATGATCCAAAGTGTGAGATTGACTCCAAATAGTGATAAAACTTAGCTAAAATGATGAAAATGGTGATTGCTATGAAGTGAAATGCCTATAATAAGAATCCATGAAGTTGTGGATCCATATTGTGAAGAGAATTCTTTTACTTATAGAACTCAAGGGTTGAGGGATAAGAGAAATTGGTGAATATAGGATAAAATGGGTGCCAGTGAGAATGTGACACTTGTCACAATTCTATTGGAGGAAGGTGGAGCATATTTGAGGAAAGGGGGATGTAAGAGTAAATGAGAATGGTTGAGGATTTGAAAGGTTTTAAGAAGAATTTATTGAATGTGGTTGGATATGTGAGAGGATGTGAGAGGAGTTTTTGAAGATGTAAGAGGAGTTATTGAGGACGTGATATAGGCTTTTGAAACTTTTGGAGGGAAATTGAATGAGGTGGTGGTTGGGAGGAATATTCCTTGGAATATGCCTTGGTGAGGATAAATAGAGGAATTAGTTAATTAATAGAAATTATTTTCATGTGCAACCTAGTTAGTTGAACATGGGTCTGGAGGATTTATTAATGATGATTAGAAAGTGATTTAGGATTAATTAATTGGAATGGGTTAGGGGATTGTGACATTTGATTTGATTGATTTAATCAAATGAGAGGATTTAGGGGGATTTAATTAAATGACTTGATTTAATTATATATGATGAAAATTGATTAGAAGAAGGGTGAATTAATCCAATAAATTTAATTGTTTGATTTTAATTGAATAATGTTGATTATTTAATTAATTGGTTAGTTCAACGTGATTTAGGAAGAAATGGTGTTAGTTAATCATAATCAGATACATAGTATCAATCAAGACTTTTTAAGTGTCTACACATGGCAAGGAGCCAATATTTACCGAAACCATTATGACACATTCAAAGGCAAGGCCCATCATGAGGCTAGACCTAATAGAATATAAATATTATACATTATTAGAAATTTTTAGAAGAATAACATTTGACATGTATCTAGGGCAGTACCATTGCATGGTTGTAACCTTAAGATACTCAAAAAGTAAGAGAAAGTTGTATTATCAAATGGATGATGAATGAATCACAAGGTTTTGACCTACTAAGACAAAATAAAAATGGAAAGAGTTATGAGGCCAATTGAAATAAAGAGGTGGACTCAAGTGAATAGGAGGTTCATAGGTGAAGAGAAAGTTTAGAATTGATGAAAATGACATCAAAAGATCTTTAGAGAAGCTAAGGCCAATTGAGATAAAGAGGTGGACTGAAGTGAATAGGAGGTTCATAGGTGAAGAGAAAGTTTAGAATTGATGAACATGACATCAAAAGATCTTTAGAGAAGCTAAAGACTTGTCTAAATGTGAGAAACAAGGGGCTTTGAATGAAACCTAGAAGCCAAAATACAAAGAAATACTTCCCCAAACATTATGACATTTATGGCTCAATCATTGAAGCACATAGATCATAGAGAATGATTTGGATTTTGAAGAAATGGAGCTCCATAGATTTGGAAGGGATTTGAAGTTAAAAGAATTATATTGAAAGGATGTGAGGAATCCATCTATGAACTAGCATGAAATGAAAGAGTGTGTTATAAAAATAAACTATTGTTTCAATCCATATTATTTTCATTGCAATTATTTTATGGATTTGTGCTATCTATTAATTGCCCATTTTTCTATTGCTAGTCCACATGAGGATAGTATGAATCTAGCTATGATTTGGTAAGACTTATATCTTGATGAAAATTCATATTCTATGCATATGGATTATGTGTCCACCAAACTCACTTTTCATTTTGCCACTAATTCACGTGATTATACCATGTGGGACATACACATCAAATATTGGGAAGAGGACAAAATGTTGCATTGCCACAACCACCTTTTCCAACTAACATACTTCTACATCCCCCATCTAAAACCGCATCTAAAGCATCTAAGAAGTTTAAAATTATTCAAAAATCACAAAACACACAAGCTAAGCTATATCCGTTGGGATTTAGTATGCACATTACCTTTTCATGTAGTTTAGGTAAGGAGACCCAATAGAGGATGAACTAAACCTAGTATCCTAACACTTACCAACAAATGTGCACCACCAACAAAAGTAAGATAACATTAGGAAAAATCTCACCCAAAAGGAATTGGAATAGTTATTGAGTTTCAGAGGAGGTGAACAATTGGAGGGTTCGTGCAATATTATAATAAGCCAAAAAATATCCTTAATTGATAATGACAATGCAAAAAATAGACTAAAAAAATGGATGAATGTGAGATCATGAAAGATCAAATAATGGCAATCTGAAAAAAAGATAAGTGAAAGTGTTAACCAAAATTGTGAAACATTTTTTAAACTTGAATTTTTTATTTTTATTTTTTAACTTGGTAAGTCAAAAGGAAAGGGATATCAACCTTTTCAAAATGAATCTCTTTCCTCTCATATTTCTTTCTCTGGAACATTGTCTTGAAATTACATTGGAACTTGGCTCAAGTATCCCAAACCTCATGCAAATTATGAGTTGAGAGGTCTTCATAGATTTTTTCAATATCATAACTTTCAAACTGTTTATCTTTTTTCAAATCTGAAAAATACAATCACATAAACAAAAACGAAATTAAAGATTCTCATTAAACTCCTAAATGAATTTCACCATCAAAAAGTTATCATTTATAAAGAAAGAGAACTGTAAAAGAAAATTTATACAAATCGCCCGACACCAATTTTTGCATGGTAAAATCATTCTAGAAAAAGTATAGTGATTGATAATGATCAAGGGAAAAAACAGCTTCATCTAGTCGTATCCATGCTCATGCTAAAAATAATGGATTTCTTGAATGTGGTGATTCTCCAATCACATAAATCTAATTTTCAAAAAGATAAAAGCGACTTGAAGCACCCAAAAAAGGAAAAAGAAAATTCTGAGTGACCATTTCAAATAGAAACAACCACCATTAGCTACAATAACATGCTTTATCAATCATTGTGATTTTTTAAAACTCATCAAAAGGCAAATCATTACAAAACAATCTAACTAGCCAGTCCACTGCCTTATTGCCTTCACATAGATTTGAACTAATCTAAAATTACTAACCTTGCCAATCAGATCCATTGCTTTTAAAAGGAGATTACTTAGACGCTAATGGGTCTCTCTAATGGCTATTCAAGCAATAAAGGATTAGATTATAATCTTTTTCTATTAAGATATTCTAAACTTGAGCATGAACTCCCAACTTTAAACCAATAATTAGACCTTCCATTTCTACATCATTATTAGTTTTGAAATTTGAGATGTGAATTCTTAATCTAATAATTATAGTCATCAAATATGTATAGGCTATTGAACCATTCAGATTTTTTATTTGGTTTTTCATCTTCTTTGATAATTTGTTTATTTTATTTTAATCAATCACTTTTAAATAATGATGTTTGAAGTCATACATCACAAATTTTATATTTAGTATAAATTATAGGAGATTCTCACACATTCAATTGTTCAATCAAAGAAAATAACACATTGACATATATTAAAAAGATCTAGAAAGCATTCTAAATTCTCTTAACATAATCACATAAAATTAAAGATGATTACTATTTTCTTTCTTAGCCATGCAAAGAGGACATTTAAGAAGATAATTAATCCTTCCTTTTCAAGTTGATTCCAAACGAGTACTTTTCAATGACATGCATACTAGAAAAAGACCTTAGCTTTAGGTGATACTTGCACTTTCCATATCATATCCCAAGGAAAAGACAATCTTTGATTTAACCTTAAGACTATTAATTCTTCATAGAAATCCTTAGCAAGATAGTTTCCATCAAACCCTTAATATTCTAATTTAAGAAATATTTTTGGGTACTCCAACTAGGCCTATAGTTTTGTAAATTCTGAAATATTAAAAAGAGCCATCTCTTCCAACTTAAAGTATTTGTATAAATATTTCTCAAAATCTATATCTACCATAATTAGTCATTTATTCTCAATAATTAATAATTTTTACTCCCCAACAAACTTTTAAGTTATAGTTTTGTAGATTTTGAAAGATTAGAAAGAGTTATCTCTTCCACCTTAAGGATCTTGGATAAATATTTTTTAAAATCTATATCTACCATAATTAGTCTTTTCTTCCCAATAATTAATAATTTTCCCCCAACAAAATTTTAGGTCAAAAGAAAGAAATCTATATTCACGAACATTTCTAGGGGTGTATTAGTGCATCAACAATCTTTCCAAAAAGGAATAGAAGATCCATCATATATATCTCAATATATATGTCTCTCTATAACATTTTCGTATCTAGATTTCATCCCTTCCCAAATAGTAGAACCCTCAAGTAGATCTATATGAAGTGAGAAAGAGAAGTTGGATGAGGTTACCCTTGAGGCAAATTATTACATTTAAATTAGATTGGGATATCCAAGGCATAGAAGATGATGAATTTGATCTATTAGATTCCATTTATGTTAACCATATTTAGACCCAACCCATTGTATCCATGGATTGGAGTATCAAATAACATGAAACTATTGAAGCCAAGACTACAATTGTATTGAGAAGAACACAAGGGTAGGTGATGAAGAAGAATTTAGAAAAACAAGCTCCCCTTTGAGGTCACAAAATACTAAATAACAAAGAGAAGGTAGCCAATTGACTTCGGCTTCAAGAATAAAAACCTCTACTATACAATAGGTGTCATTAGAAGGGCAAGGTGGTAATGATGGTGAGCCTCTAGGGAAAATATTTCCAGAGAAGGTCTATGTGGAGAAGATGCTCTTGAGCCCCTACAATAGGAAAAAGATAAGGAAGTAGTTGAAGAAGAAGAAATGGTCAATGTTTTCACTTCCCCCTCTCAGGCAAGTGCTTCATCTCCTAAATCCTCTCCTGTTAGGAATACACACACCTCTCCCAGGGTGGGTCCTACTCCCTGATGTGTCTAGTTATTAGTTAGTTTTCTAATGTTTTTATGCACTCATAGACATTTATAGACACTTATCTCATACATATTCCTAAACTTTACTACCTTTTATGCTCATTATGCAAACTTGAACCTGATTTGAAGTATATGGAAATATGGTTATATAATGTGATAGTTATTATATAATTAATCTGTGGATATGTATGAATTACAATGAATATATGTGCTTAAGATATGGTTATTATTTTTTAGATGTTGTATGAACTAAAGCTTTGCAAATAAGGAGCCAGAGGAGGTAAACTAGGTGGACTATAGCCTGCAACAACTAGGAGGCACAACCCATAGGTAAAGGAGTTTCCAGATAGCGATGCAAGGGAGGTTCCACAATAAGCTAAGTGCAAAAAATGTAGAAATGGAGGCACTTATTTAGGATGGTTGTGTATCATCATGACATTTAATTTTAAAAAATTGAAGGAGAATAACTCTATTATAGTTGGGAGTCTAACATGACTATTTCAACAGTCCACATTCCAGTTCTCGCTATAATAGAGAACTATAGTTCCATTTGGACTCATCTTCCTTTTTCAGTTATAGTTTAGTTGATCAGACTTTATCACACTATGTTATGTAGGGAGTGGTAATTTATGATTTCAGTTTATAGTACTTATAAATTAATAAACTCCCCTGTGCCTATATGTATGGTTCGATGGTTAAGGCATTAGTTAAGTTGGTTAATTATTCAGTAGGAGATATAGCAATAAGATACTTTTAGTTAAGTTCTTGTTTTTACAATAGACAATTTTCATGATTTTATGAATAAGATATTTCAATAGAATCTTAGATTGCAATATTTTGAGTTATGCAATGAATGGTTCTTCATTATTGTCATGATTATGTTAATATGAGGAACTAGATTTGGGTTAAACCTATTGGTGCAGGAGCACCTTGACAATTTTGGTCAAATGATGCATTTTGGAGTCTTGTTTTGGTTTTGTCTTTTTGTGTTGCAAATAAGGTCTATTTAGACCAATCTCGATGTATTTAGGTGTCATATAGGGTCTTGTGATCTAGTATTTCATAAAGTTGTTCAAATAATGTAAAAAGTTGCAATAGCAACTTTGTCAAATTTTGCTTGTATGGGAATATCAATGGTCACCCATTCAAAAATTAGTTGGGAACCATTGGAATTTGAAGGGAACATGTTTAAAAGCCTCTAGGACATTTGAGGCAAGGCTATTGATGAATTTTGTGGTGAGCAAACAAAGGAGATACTCTATTTTTGTGCAATTTTAGTGTTTTTTGGTGTTTCTTTGTTAAGTACAGTTTCGTATAGCAACATCATGATCTAAGACTTATGTGAAGTGTTGGTACACCGTGTCTACTTTCATTTGAATCCAATTTTGTTGCTTTTCATCTAGATTTGTGGGAGATTGAAGCAATTTTCTGTAAGTGCTCTGACTGGTTAAGGTTTCAAGGGTTTTGAGACAAAACATGTAAAAATAGGCCAAACATCATAGGAAAATTGTAAAAATTGGTGGAATGGACCTCTTAGGTGTGCTTTTAATTTTTTTGGTAGTTTTAGGGTGGGGTGTAGGTGTTTCTAGGGGTTTTTCTCAAGCCCTTGTGTTAGGCTTAGTTTGATAGGAATTTTTTAGGACAAGTTTTTGTGAAGATTTGGAGAAACAAACTATTGAATTCGACCCTATGTGACCTGGAGAGACTGTTGGTGAAGATTTTTGGGGTTTATAAGTTGAATTTGGCACAGTTGTTTTGTAAAAGTGGCCTAATTTGGCCTATTTCCAGCATTGCAGGCTTAGTTTGAGGAGATTGCTCTAAAAAAACCTAATGAACTAGGTTGATATGTTGTCAAGCAAGATAATGGGTGTTTGAAAGTGTGAAGGTTCTATCTATTTTAGGCCTTCTCTAAAACAAATGCAAAGAAAAGGCTGTGTGGAATACTACAAGCATGAATGTCAGTTATTGAAGGAACCAACCCTTGGAAGGGTTTGGAGGCTTGAAGACCAGGTTAGTTTGGGTTGTTTGAAGCCTAATCACCCTACTCTACATCACCTATGGAGATAGTCACTTGAGCAAGGGCCACTCAAGGTAACTGTTCCCCACTTTATCTTATGTACATTTATTTTTGTTGTAGTTTTACGCCATGAATGCATGTTGTCTTAATTAGATTCCTTATGTTACAATTATGAATGAGTTTATGAACAAATATTTTCTTGCATTCATGCTTTATTTTTCTTCAATATTTTGTACTTTGGAGTGTAGGTTTAATTAACAATATTGGTTAGTTCTAGGATTCATTTCTTGACAGTGAACTAGTCATAGTTTTCGTTGTAGTTACCTGTAGCAATAGTGCCATCATTACTTCTTTTACTGTTATGCAGTTTATAATTTTTCAACATGTGTAAATGTAACACCATAGAAAGTGCACAAGACAACAAAGAAGATTAGAAGCAAACATGCAATACTAAAATCTCATATGCAAATCTAAATGTTAAGCAACAAAGAACAAAGGAAAGTAAAAACGTGAACAAATTGAAACAATCTCACCAATTTTAAACGTATTTCCATGATTCATCTCGATTGCCCTTCTCCATTTTGCTTGTGTAGTATAATTGCCCTCAGATTTCTTGTAATTTGTGCAAGTATAGCCTAAGATAATGATTAGCAAAATATTGAAGATTCAAGACAAAGTGCTCTCAAAAGTCATAAGATTTCGCGAGAGAGAGTGGAATGAAGAATGACAAATCAATTTATAGAAAATTGATTATTCGAACGACAGGCCAAGATCGAAAGACCAACGGATGGTTGAGATCGACTGATTAGACATGCATTCTAATAACTGTCAGAGGTGACATGAGTGATACAAACTAGAAATAGACTTAAAGATTAAATGAATGATTTAATCTTCAGTTCGGTATTCGAAAACAGAAGAAATATCTTTGCATGACAAAGATAAAGATTGATTACATCAACTCTTGTTCGGATGCACGCACAACATTTAATTAATTAAATAATAATATTTAATTAATCTGCATGTACACGCAATTGAGTTAGAACTGGACGATTTGAATGATTTGACGAAGAGATTACTCGAGAACGCCACTCAGACATTAAATCAGGAGTTAACTAAGTGATTAAAATAGATGTCAAGTCGATTAAAAGTGAATACTTAGATAACTCACATAATTATCTAAAATATAGAGGAATGTGTTAAAATAGAATTAATGAATTAAATAATTCATTTAATTCAAGACTCGATATTTGAAGAATAATTAAATAAATAATGAATTTATTTAATTATAGTTGAAATATGATAAAGAATAAATTAAATAAGAATTTATTTAATTTGACAAGACGGATAAGGTTAATTAGTAACATAATTAAATAAAAAGCGTTTATTTAATTAATCAGATAGAATAAAGAAAAGTGTGAATTAATTAAATAATTAAGGTTATTTAATTAATAGAAGAAATAACAGAAGATGAATTAATTAAATAATTAAGATTATTTAATCATGACCATGAAGAATACAAGTTACGAAGAATATGGAAGTCGCGGGCCTAGACTAGATTTTGGTGTCTACAGTAAACACCTATGCTAGAATGATATAGGTAGTCTTGAGTCTTTGGAAGCACAAATAGTGCCAACATCATTACAAGCTTATGTTAGCCTTGGTTGATAATTTAATGAAGGTCTTCCAAAGGGTTTAGTGGACTATTCAATTAGGTTTTCCTATGAATTGTGTGTCTAACACCAAGTCTACTTGACATTAGTAGGGACTCTACACTCTCCCTTCTTCCCCTAAAGATGGGCCATCGACTACTCCTCCTTTGAGAAGGGTTTTGAATTTTGGTTCCCCTAGTTCTAGATAAGTAATGACACCCAGTACTACTTCATGGCTTGAAAAAATGTTATCCAAGAAAAGGAAAACTTTCCATGTAAACTTGTTGGAGAAGGATCTTGTTGGTCAGCTAATTCAGAGAACCCCAAAGCCCAAGTAGTTGAAAGCTACATGTAGGCTGCTTGAGGATGATAACACTAGGAATATGTGTGTAGAAGTAGCTCACTCCTCTATACAAAAGGAAGCAAGCCAGGGCATTGTTAGTGATTTTAATATCACTAGGGTGAACTTGGGGCCTTCCACGAGGGATGGAGATGTGCATAACTTTCAAGTTGGTGGTGTGGACAACTAAATATAAGAAAAGAAAGGATGAACTAAAGAGTGAGGTAAAACTTATAACCGAATGTTTAAAATCCATATTTGACATTGCCCCACAGCCAATTACCCTAGCAAAAGCTACTTTTGATCCAACATCATAAATGGGGAGAGAGGTGGTGAATAAAATACAAAGCTACAAATCCTTTGGTAAAGCTACAGAAGAGTGGGCCATTGATATCTTGAATAAGGGAAACCAATTCTTTTATGATATGAGAAAAGTATGTAAAGATATAGATACCCTGAAGGTTGTAATACATAAAGATATCACCTCATGTAGGCGTGAAGAGATACTGTGGACAAATACCCTTGGTGACCTCAAAGGAATGGTAGAATTATGTGAAAGAAGATTCTCCCAAATGTTGTAGATAATTGATGTGTTATGTGGAAGAAGAGTATAAAATGGAAACTCTTCATCAATAAATAGAGTATACAAGATTTTGGTAAGGTGATGACAAAATGCAACACTATCAAGGATAAAATTCAAAATAACTTCTCAAGAATCGACTTGTAGCTTAAGAAGGAAGTAATGAAGATGAAGTTAAAGAAGCCCTAAAAGGAAGCCTCACAATGATGGTTAATGGCATATGTGATAAATGACCATTTGATGGTGAAATTCTAAGGAGATTCGGTGGTATTGATTCAATCCTATTTTAGTTTGTTGGACTTGCAACTACCTATGAAGGGAAACTTGAAGCAGGAAGAACAAAAAAAGCTCTCTAGAAACTTAGAGCTAGGAACATCATCATTCCCAACACAAAGAGATACCACCTATCGTGAAAGCCTACTATGCATTCTAGGTGATACGTGCCACATCAATAGCCCAGTCAGCTAAGGGGATAAAAAATGAAGCACCACCTCCATGACTTTTCATTTGCTCTTTATGAGCTTCATGCTTTTAGTTAAAGACTCTATTTATTGGACACTTTTTTTAAAGAAGTAGTTATTTCCACTTAGTATTTATGTAATTAAAATGAACTAGAAACTCTCTTAACATTTTTCTTACTGCAACTTTGATATAGCACTACAAAATTGAAAGCTCTATATGTCCATGTGCATTTAGTTTTTCATTTGAATGAAAAATAATTTCTTTAGATCTGTGTGTTTAAATAATTTTGTAAGTTACATCATTTATGTGTGAATGAATAGCTATTTCATTTAGATGATTGATTTCAATTCTGGAGTTATATTGAATTGAACATTCTTTAATTGTAGTGATGTCCCGTTGGCCTTTGTACCAACAACTATGCTTGTTCTTATTTCCATTGCATTCAATTATTGAAATCTTCCTGGTGTTGAATAATTGCACCTTTCCTACTTTTTGTTGAAAAACATATATTATTTTAGAATTATAATTTTTGAGGTTTTATTGAAAATCTGAGAGGGGCTATACCTCTTAAAAATTCAGAGAATAATTGTTTCTCATAGAAACAATTATCTCCACTATTGGAAATTGATTACATCTATTTTTTGGGAAAAGATTTGAATTTATATGATAAATTCCAAGGTGCAAATCCATTAGCTAATAGTTGGGAAGTGACCTACATTGTCATTCTAGTTAGTGGAGAGTTTATATCTCCTAGTTTGACATCATTTGGTGAAGGTTTGTCATTTTTTTGGTTGCTTAAGTGAGCCTAGCTGTAGATTGGAGGTTAATTACTCCCTCATCCTATTCTAGAACTTCGTGTTGTGAGAGAACACAATCATGGGTTGTAACTAATCATACTGTAGGAAGACATTATCTCTCTCTCTCTCTCTCTCTCTCTCTCTCTCTCTCTCTTGTTATTCATGGTGGATGTATCCCTTAAGTGGTTAATCTTATGTTGTTTCCACCTTGCTTATGCAATAGTGAGGTCATGTTGTTGTTGTTCTTGTGTCATTATGTTCATGCGACACTTGTGTGAATGTTTTTGTGCAAGTGCGGCATGTTGTCGCATCTTTAGTGTTGTGGTTGTTATGTTTCAATAAAAAACTATTTGCTCATGTTTTTCCTTGTGCTTCGAGTAGGGAATTACTATTCTATTTTAAAGACTATCTAAAAGATTTAATACCTCTTTTGATAGCTAAAATATCCTTTTCAAATATATGGTAACTTCTCTTAGCTTTGGGGAAATTTCTTGACTTATATTCACAATTTTGTTTCTTTCCATTTGGACATTCTTGCAATAGTAAAAAAATTATATCATTGAAGAATTAGTTATTAAGATGAGAGGAATACTTGAATCAAATTTGAATCTCTAATAATTCTAGGTATTTAGTTTTGTTTATTTTTATTGCTTGAGAGGATTATTGATCCCATTACAAACCATCTTTTTTAACATAGTTACATGAGGCCTTTTTTATTGTGCTAGATTGTTGAAAATTTGAGAAACATAGTTTAAATATTGTACAAATATTTGGAGTTACTTTTCTTCCCTAAACCATCTAGAAATTCCTTTATCCTTGTTATTCAATCTATTCTTAAGTATGTGTAAGATCATGATGGGCCAAAAAATGGCAATATGATGGGTATGTGGCTTACGACTTTTTTTACCCAAAATTGATGAAATGAAAAGGGTTTTTAAAGGAGATTCTCAGCTTTCCACCAATATAAATTATACTTTACTTTGAATTTAATAAATTATTATTATTCATTTTCTATTTGAAATATGACTTTAGTCCTGATTGATAAGTTGATTGAAAAACATCTATAGCTTTCAAACAGTATCACATTTTGTGAATCTGAAACATGTGTCACATTCTATGCTTCACATACTATAGGATTAAAAATATATATATTGAATTTCATGAAGTTTTGACCAAGTTAAGGTGGTTAAACATATGAGTTTTTTATTTTTTTTAAATTTGTAATAAAAAATTCATAATTAATTATTTACTTGGGAAAAAATTACAAAAGAATATGCATTACATCGGGACATGAATCATGTTGGTTTAATTAAAAGTGTTGTACCTTGTCCTAGGTCATAATTACAGCTTAGTTAAGTTTACCTAGGGACCACATAGGAGGTAGTTGTAGAATTTCCACTTTTGGTGGACTTATCATGTTATTACTTTATCACATCCACCTTTTGCGGACACATCGTGTGATTACATCTCCACCATTTGTGGGTGATCCACCATTTATCGTGATTATCACATTATCACTTTTCCACCTTAAGTGGAGTGATAGCTTTGCATAGTTGTCTCATGTCATAAGATTATGGCACTTGTCATAATCTTATGCCCTTTTATGTTCTCACCTTGGCTATATAACCAAGGGGTCTCTCTCATTGTAAATCTCAAATCATCTCATATCATTGACATCGAATGCAGTTTATTCTTGTCATATTCATTTCTCTCTTTTTGTGCTTTCCATTTGGTCCATAGATCTTGGCATCCATAGCCAATTCTAACATGGTATCAAAGCGGGTTGGGTGTCATTGGAGAGACTTTTTCTGAAGAGAGATACCATATTTGGGGGTGTTCCATTTTTGGCTCTTTATTGCAGGTTCATATCGGAACTTGTTGGTGCAAATCTGAGCTCACCATTGCATTCGGAAGGTTCGAGAAAGTCAAATTTTCTTTTGTTTTGTCCAAATCAAACATACGAGGCCAAATTTATGAGGGTTTGAAGCTGAAGTGTGGTTGCCAGATCCAGAAGGTAGCTGCAATTTTGGAGCATTTTGGGTCAAATCTGACCCTACCATCGCATCCAGAAGGGCCAAAAACCCTAGGATCGACTATCAAATCGTCCAAATTGGAGCAATTGTCTGGTGAGGAAAAAAAAAATTCCCTTGAGAGTCGTACAGCCCCCAGGTTGTCATTATTGCAGGCGGTACGATTTCTCTACAAAATTATTATTTAAAAATTGGTTGATAATTTTTTGAATTTTTTTTAGAAAAATTTAAAAAATTACCGATTAAATCTTTTTTTGTAAAGTTTGATTTTATTGTAAAATCATTACAAAAAAAAATCAAAAATTAGCAAACAAAAGTCTACGGTTCGCAAAGTTGGGTACCCCCATACCCTTCACATACCCATGTCACGGTGCTTTTCATAATGCCACGTGGTACACCCATAGGCTCCACTGTACCACGGCCCTGTCAGCTCCACCTATCCGCAGCCCACATTGACATCACCGACATACATTTCTAATACCCGCGGCGATTTATTATTTTGGCAACCCCAATAAATCAATTGGCAATCTCCATCAATACTGGTGGATAGTTGAATTTCTTGGGCAGTCAAATCAACACTGCAGAATTCTGCGTCAGTAAGAGAAGATTCTGGAGAATCCAGAAAGATTCTGTCATCACAAGATTCAAGCCGGCATAAGCATATTCTGTTGCCAAAAAGAATATTCCAGCAAAGGAAAATTTTCAGTTGACGGGCAAGAAACCATCAAATTTAATCCAATGAATTGCTAACATCAGCAATACGTCAGCACTTTTCAAAAAATTTGGACCCCCTCATGGTTTGCATTTTGATTTTTGAAGGCGAACTTTGAAGCTCCATATCTTGCTCATTCTGACTCCTTTTTTCGAGCAATTTTTTTTTATTTGGGTTGATTCTTCATGCTCTTCATAGTAGTACAATCATTTTTTGGTTTGGGTGTCTTTTTTTTCCATAAATTACAGATTGTCACAGGTGTTGCTGCTTCGTCCTCATTTTGGGAACTTTGGGAGCTCATATCTTGCTCCTACAGTAACATTTTTGGGTGCAATTTTTTTTGAAAGTGCATGATTTTCTGTGTACTTCTCAGTGGTATGATTAGATTGGTCTCATTGTATGCCAAAAATTGTACTTGATTTTGTGGCCTATTTTGGGCATTTGCATCTACCAAGATCAAAAACCACTTCGTTGTTTTTGGAAAGTGGCAACTATAAATGTATTAAATATAAAGTGCCAAATCAAATATTGCTTGGGGGGGTTTCTTGATTGAGTGATTTGGGGGGTTTTCTTGATTGAGTGATTTGGGGGGGTAATCTTGTAGTGATTGGTTGCATTCTTTTTCTTGGTTTGTGTTCTTATAATGCAGAAATCTCAAATTGAACACCTAAATCCACATAATTATGTTGCATGGAAGAAATCAGTATGGAACTATCTCATGATAAAAGGTCTAATAGGTCATCTAAAGGACACAATTCAAAAACCTACTGATGCTAAAGAATTGGCAAAGTGGGAGATTGATCATGAGAAAACACTTGGATGCATATGTTCATTAGTCTCATTTGATTTGCAATTTCATATTGAATCATGCAATACACCTAAAGAAGCATGGGAGACTTTTGAAAAATTGTATGGTAAAACAGATAAGATTAGAGGTTATCAGATTGATAATGATTTCATGAATCTTGATCCTAAAATTTTTTACCACATCCAAGACTACATCTCCAAAATCAAACAACTAATCTAACACAGTTGAAAGAATGTAGTATTGAAAAAGAGGATTTACAATTGATTCTAAATGTGTTATCCAAGCTTGGTCCTGAGTATTCAATGTTTGTTTTTGGCTTTCATACCCATTGACTTTCTATGGGAGCATCATTTGTTGATCCTAAGTTTGATGACTTTGCAAATCTTCTAATCCAAGAAGAAGCTATGGGTCTAATCAAGTCTTCCAAGTCACAAGCATTGATGACTAGTGAGTCTAAGGGACAGAAAGAATCAGGGAATCTTGATAAGAAGCAAAAGAAGAAAAAGAACAAGCCACATAAAGAATCATAATCCTCATCCTCAAAAGGAGAATCATCTAAAAAGGAGAGGCCTTTTTGTACATATTGCAAGAAGGATGGACATGAAGAACACTATTGTTATAAGAAGGATATTGATGAGTTGAAAAATCTTCTCAAAAGGAATCACATTGATTTTCCTTCTAGAATGTCTAAATCTTCTTCTACTTCTACTTCAAAATAGTTTAGAAAGGACAAAGGTAAATCATTAGAATATAAAGGAAAAGCTCTTTTTGCTCTTTCAGGTCCAGGATCAGGGAGATGGCTTCTAGATTCAGGAGCATCTCATCATATGGCATCTTCACAAACTATATTCTCTTCATTTCAGCCTTGTACTATGTCTCCTATCTTGATGGGAAACAATACATACATGACTATAATAGGGAAGGGATCTATTAGTTTTGGGGACAACACTTTTCAAGATGTCTTATGTGTTCCTCATTTGACGAACAATCTTCTTTCCATTTATCAGATTACACATGGTGGAGATGGGAGGTCTATGGAGTTCACACCTGATTCTATCATCATTCGAGACTTGGAGACTAGAGAAATCATTGCTACTGGGGTGGTTGATCATTCATCTCGGTTGTACACCTTTGCATAGTTTGCTTCTGATGATGACAATGTTCCTTTGGTTGTTGATCATATGAACCATGATTCAGAGGATACATTTGGCTTCTTGAACTTGGGAATTCTCACATTAGATCTAGTTCTTAAGTCATGCATTTCATCTCCTCCACCTACTGTTGTAGTTGATGACGCTTGTGTTGCTACAGTTTTGGCTCCTAGTGATTCAGTGCAGTAGGATCTTGATTGTCTTCTAGATATGGCTACTTTGGATGGCTTCTTGATAGGTATTTCAGACTTGTTTGTGGAGTCTCATCTTGCAGATTTGGGAGACATCATCGATAGCATTCATCTTCTCTTTGATGAAGATGTACCTTCTTTAGTTGTTGTGAGGGAACACCTTAACCCTCTCGTTCATTCTCTACATGATCATTCTTCACAAATTGGCGTCAGTGTGGATACTTTTGGACAACATTTGGAGGAGACTTCTTTGTCTTCAGAGGGGATATCATTTTCTTTGGATTGTGCTCTACATTCTTCTCTACTAGATGTTGGATTGTCCTCTTCAGCAGTGTGGCCTAGAACTCCTATTTGGAGTGTGTTAGCTTTTGGCATCAACATGGAGACACTTGAGCATGCTTCAGAGACATCATACATCATTCATATTCTCGATATCTTGCATACATCCATGGTTTTGTTTCTTCCTAAGGGGAGGAATGTTGTTCGGCGAGATTGGATCATCTTCAACATTCAATGTCGAGCTTCTACCATCATTGTAGGAGACTCAACATTGAGGGGGAGCTGCCTTGTCTCTCTTCTACTTCTCTCTTATGGGGGGTCTTTTTCCTCACATGGGGTTTTTACCTTCTCATGCATCATTGAGAGTATTTCTATTTTTTTTCATCTCTCTTTTGGGGAAGAGTTTTGTCCCACTGGGTTTTCTCCTTTTCTCTGTTTGTGAGAGATTGCTTTGCATGTACATGGGTACCTAACATGGCCTAGTAGCCGGGACCCATTCTTGCATCTTTGTGTCATTTGCATAATAATTTTTCACTCCCTAAGTTGCACTTAAGGGGGGTGTTGGTGTAATTAAAATTGTTGTACATTGTCCTAGGTCATAATTACACTTTAGTTAAGTTTACTTAGAGACCACATAGGAGGTAGTTGTAGAATTTTCACTTTTGGTGGACTTATCATGTTATTACTTTATCGCATCTACCTTTTGCGGACACATCATGTGATTACATTTCCACCTTTTGTGGGTGATCCACCATTTGTAGTGATTATCACATTATCACTTTTCCACCTTAGGTAGAGTGATAGCTTTTCATAATTGTATCATGTCATAAGATTACGACACTTGTCATAATCTTATGCCCTACTATGTTCTCACCCTGGCTATATAGCCAAGGGGTCTATCTCATTGTAAATATCAAATCATCTCATATCATTGACATTGAATAAATTTTATTCTTGTCATATTCATTTCTCTTTTTGTGCTTTCCATTTGGTCCATAGATCTTGGCATCCATAGCCAATTCTAACAAGTCCTCTACTTATACCTAAAATATTATAAAAAAATATTATCATTTTATTGTGGTTAAGGTGGTCAGACAGACACCTACTTCTTATTTTTTCCTTGAAATTTAAGTACTACTGCATTGAAATTTCAAATTTTCACCAAATAGATTTTTTTATATTTTTAAATAAACCTAGTATTTTAGAAACTACATTCAATTTGCTACAAATTCTACTCTTACATATTTTTGAAATAATATAGATAACTTATTCAAATTTTTATGTCAAGTTGCCTAACTCTGATTTTTCTAAAATTTTCACCACTCAAGGGCCCATTTTTTTCGTGATGATCTTGCACATACCCTCTTTCAACCTAATCTTACATTTTTTTGAATGAAAACTAAGAAACTAGGTGTCAATCTATGCAATTACTATTTTATTTTATAAGATATAAATGCCATTAAATTTTATCTTTATATAGTTGTGCAATATGCTATATATGCTCAACCATAGATATAGAAAATCCAAGAATGCAATTCATATAGATTGCACAAAAATATCTACATATACACAAGACTATATAGATGATGATAGATACAAACATGTATTTACATATTTACAAAATTGTTCTATAAAAATTATGGATTATTTAAGTGCACATGAAAGGAAATTTTAAACCTTTTAGAGAAATAGAAATCATAGTTCCTCCTTATAATGTTGAATTATGTGAGAGTATGAAGCCATCTTGAATAAAACAAAAAATTATAATTTTTTGTCATCTCTACACATTTAACTCCTCAAGGCTTAAAAGCCTAGCAAGAAATTTGTGTATTGCTTTGAAATTTCTTTACATATAAACTTTTGGCATTGTTCACATCCTCAATGCAAATTTAAAACATTGGTTATGTTGCACTTCTTGCAATGTTCGCATAGCATAGGACCTTCTATAACAATATTGTGGTAATTGTGCAAAACGTTTCAAAGAGAAACCTCTAAATGTGGGATTACAAAATAAGTAAATAGTTCAAATAGTTTCTTAGTGCCACCACTGTTGTAGAGGAAATAGGCCACTCTATTGAACCTTGGTTTTTACAAGTTGTTCTCACCTATGTTATTATTAATGAAAATGAAAATTAGAATGGTGACAACAATGACAATGTGACAAAAAATAAAACATTTAAAGATTGCATATAATTAATACACAAACACACACATATATAGATGTATATATGTACATATATACATATATGTGTACATATGTGTATATATATATATGTGTGTGTGTATACACACACATGTATGTATATGTGTATATATGTGTAAATATATATGTATGCATGTATATATGTGTATATATGTATACATGTACATATATGTATATATGTATATATACATAAGTATACATGTACATAATGTATATATGTATGTGTGTATATATATTTCAAAGAATATAATTAAAAAATAGAAAAAAGTACATACATGTAACATAATTATATACATGTATACATACATATGTGTATATTTATATATATATGTATGTATGTATGTATATGTATATATGTATGTATATATATATGTGTGTGTGTATTCATATATATATGTATATATTTACATGTACATATGTATACATATATATATACACATATGTATACATATATGTATATGTGTATGTGTATATATATAACATAATTATATACATATGTATATACATACATACATATATACACATATATACATACATATGTATATAAATATGTGTGTATATATGTGTGTGTGTGTGTATGCATATTGATGCAAGAGAATCCAGTGGTGTGAGGGCAATCTTGTATCACCCAAAAAGATATTTTCTATTTATGTTCCTGTTGTTTGCTTTTTGTAGATGTTTTTGCATTTCTGGATATCCTTTTGTCGAATAAGAGTTTTCAACTTTCAAAATTACTTTTCTGCTTTTTATGCTCAATTGCTATTTTTAGTAGGTTTGAATTTGAAGGCGTGGGAAGACAGAAATTTATCGGAAGGTTCTAGATGGAAAAATACATATTTTGGTGAAAGAATCAGGTCAAGATCATTCACAGTCTGAAAGTTATTCAAGTTCCAGTTTCTGCTTTTTGCCCTGAAAAACCTTTCGAGCTCAGTTTGAAGCACTAAATAGTCTCGGATGGGCCTCAAAATTTGCAAAAAAACCAAAGAAAATCATCTTTTCAAGAGCTTTCTGAAAATGTATTATCATTGAAGATCCAACGATCGGATTAAAAGTTATGGCTTCCGGAAGTTGGTGCATATTTTAGAAATGTGCTAATTTTCGACTGTGAATTTAAACTTGAATTTCTAATTGTAATTTTGGCACCAAACCACCAAAAATATTATCTCGAAGGTTTTTTTCGTTCCAAACCGAAATGGGTCTATTTATGGGCTTGTTTCTGATTTTTGAGTAACTTTTTGGGGAAAGAGTTTGCATACTACGAAAAGGGGTTCTTCTGTAATTTCCTGTAATTTGTATGTATTGCAGAGCTTGAGGATTTGTGATTCTCTGCATGTAAGAATTTCCATTCTCAATAAGAATAAAATTTCTCTAGTTGTTTGTATTATTTTCTGTGTCTCGGGTTTGCTCCCTCGTCAGGTGGTATCAGAGCAGGTTTTCTTGAGCATGTGAACAGATCGCCGATTGTGAGGCAGTTCACACCAGGACCGTGGTTGTGGGTTCGAGGTATTCAAGATGCCTCCTAGAGTGATGCCTGGTAGGCGTGGTGGTGCCAGAGGTGGCAGAGGTGGCAAAAACGCTGGTGGAAGAGATTCATTGGCGACCGAGGGTTTCAGATCCCTCCAGAGACAAATTGATGCGTTGCAAGAACAGATGAGAAGAGGGTTAAACCCGGGAAGGAGAGGAGAAAGTGAGGATGAAGAAGAGGTGGAAGATACAAATGTAGAAGAGGAAGAAGAAGCTATTGATCGAGATCAAATGCAGCTGATTAGGTCCATTTCAAAGATCAGAAAAAGACCTAGAATAGAAGTCCCCAGTTATTCTGGAAGTCTGAACCCGGAAGAGTTGATTGACTGGATCAACGAGCTAGAAGAATATTTTGAGTATGAAGAAGTAGAGGACCCAGATCAGGTTAAGTTTTCAAAAACGAAGCTGAAGGTCCATGCCAATATTTGGTGGAAAGAGGTCTAGTTAGAGAGAAATCAAAGAGGAAAAGGAAAGATCAGCAGTTGGGATCGCATGGTGGAGAAACTAAAAAAGCAGTTCATACCAGTAGACTACGAGCTAGATATGTTTAAGAAATTGCAAGGGTTGAAGCAAGGTAGTAGTTCTGTGAAATAATACACAAAATATTTTCACAAGATAATCATTAGAACGGGCCATGCAGAGGCCAACAAGGAGAAGGTAGCCCGTTATCTTAATGGGTTACAACCGAGCATTCAAGAGGAGCTAAGCCTGGTCAGAATGACCACCATTGAGGATGCATACCAGTTTTCTCTAAAAGTTGAGGAGAAGCTGAACAAAAGATTTGATAGCAAGCAGAAAGGCCGAGGATGTCAAAGCAGAAGGGGTAGTAGAAGATCTTTTGGGAGCCGAAATGAGGATGGAAGGAAAAATGAAGATGTGGGTACCAGTCGAAGCCAGATGAATGATAACTTCTACCGCCCTCGTGATCAAAACAGCAGTGATCAAAGAGGTAGAGGAAGAGGAAGATCTGGGCCAAGGCTTGGAAGAGGTGGTTTCAGAGGAACTTGTTTCCATTGTGGTGAAGAAGGGCATCAAGCCTATGAATGTCCACAACACCAAGGAAGGACATACAGAAGGCCAGAAGGTTGTAGAAGGGTTGCACATGCAGATGAGGAGGCGCAGTCCGAGCATTCAGATGATGTAGAAAGGGGAGAAGCCCTAGTGGTTAGAAGAGCCCTGGTGACTGAAGAGAAAGAGCCAGAACAGAGAAAGAATCTGTTCCGCACAATGTGCAAGTGTGAAGACAAATGTTGTGAGGTCATTATTGATAGTAGGAGCACCGATAATTTGGTGTCAGAAGATATGGTTACAAAGTTGAAGCTAAAAAGGGAAAGGCATCCACATCCATATCAGATTGCCTGGTTGTAGAATGACCACAAAGTTTTGGTCAATGAGCAGTGCCTAGTGAAGTTCAAGATCGGGAGCTATTGTGATGAGGTTCTCTGTGATATCATCCCCATGGATGCATGTCACATGTTGTTGGGGAGGCCGTGGCAGTTTGATAGGCGTGTTGTACATGATGGCCATGCAAACACTTATTCCCTAATGAAGGATGGAGTCCATCATAAGTTGAAGCCCCTAAAGAAGGATGAAGAAAAGGTATGCAGTAGTGCTAAAATTTATTTTGTTGATGGAAAGAAAATTTTTAGAAGGCATGAAGCATGAGCGTATGTGTTATGCATTGATTCCTAGAATGGATAAGGAAGATAGTGAGAAGGTGCCAGTAGAAGTCATTGGACTATTGGATGAGTTTCACGAGATTATTTTTGATAACGTACCTGAGGGTTTACCACCAATGAGGAAGATCAGTCATCAGATTCACTTGATCCCTGGAGCCAGTTTTCCAAATAAGGTAGCTCATAGAATGACTCCTGCAGAAAATGAGGAGTTGAACAGACAAGTTCATAATTTGTTGAGAAAGGGTTTGATTCAAGAGAGTCTGAGCCCATGTGTAGTACCTGCAGTACTAGCACTAAAGTAGGATGGGGAGTGGAGGATGTGTACAGACTCCCGCGCCATAAATAAGATAACAATCAAGTACAGATTTCCCTTGCCAAGGATGGATGACCTAATGGACTGTTTGAGTGGAGCACAGTACTTCACGAAGATTGATCTAAAGAGTGGATATCACCAGATCTGGATTCGAGAGGGTGATGAATGGAAGACTGCCTTCAAGACCAAGGAGGGCCTGTATGAGTGGTTAGTCATGCCTTTTGGGCTAACCAATGCACCGAGCACATTCATGTAGCTCATGAACAAGGTACTAAAATTTTTTTTGGGGAATTTTGTTATTGTGTACGTAGATGATATTTTAATATTCAGTAAGTCCTT